>NDXB01019427.1:80411-198447 GCA_002631895.1 Agapornis roseicollis
GTGCCCATACCCCCCCCCCTTCTTCCACCCCCCGCAAAGTATAAGGAGGAAGGGGAGAAAAACTGGGAAAACTGATCAGAACAGTGTAGAGGGGAAAAGGCAATTATCAGGTATTCTCATACCATCAAGAAGATCAGTGTGGGGTTTTCAACCCCCTGAGCAGCACCGCTCAGCAGGGAGTGCTTTGGAACAGAGTTTTCTCTGTTGTAGCTGTTTCTCTGTCAAGTATTTGTGCCTGTTTACTCCCCATCCTGTACTGCAACCTAACAGTTGTTTCTTCTTTGAAAACTGTTACACTGCCTTTTCATTTGACTCTTATGAAGAATTAATACATTATTAATAAATGCTTAGAGTCATCATTTTAACAATGGGAACAAACGTTTGTAATATTCTCCCTTAATCAAAGTTTATGTTAAAACTTTGGAAAACAGTCAACTTTGAAAGTGGTAATGGAATGGGAAGAAATTTCTCTACAAACAGCTCATAGCCAGAGAAGGCCAAGGACATTTCCACCTTACATCTACTTAAAAGCAGGGGATTATTTCATTCTGCCCAGGCAGCATCAGCCTGTTCTGCCTACACTGCAACATTTTTGCTGCTGAGTGAATGCATCTAGCATTTCTGCTGGATGGCCAATTCAGAATGGCTTTAGGCAAAAGCCTTGAAACACATGTTCCCTTATGTGTTAAATCAGCTTCTTGGTACCAGATCTTGTTTGTGTGGCACTTTCCCAGTTAATATGAAATCTTCAGAGGAATGGAAAGTTGAATCCTACAAGTTCTGTTAATTTTCTGTATTTGTTAGCATGACAGCACTCCTCCAGCCACATTTCTTCCATAGCAGATAACCTGGAACATCTGGTCTCCCCACTCCTTAATATTCAGCCTTAATTTTCCTGCATTTTCTTCCAGTGTGATTTGCCCAAGAGCTTACTAAACATGTACTCCTTGCACAGCCCTTATACCCAGACCTGGGCAGTTGCTTCTTGCCAAGCAGATTTGCCAGAGTACCAAACCACCCCTCCCTTCTTATTGAGACAAAAATACTTTCTCCTTCTTCTCTCCTATCTTAATGTCTTCATAAGCCTTTGCTGCTTGGTCAGATTGGGTTCCAATTAATGAGAAGCTGATTTACGAGAGGAGTATCTCACAGATGGGTGGGCAACATGGTTTTAAAAGTTCCATTTCTCTAGGAAACCAAGCAAAAAATCTCCTAAGCCGATTGCAGGTAGGTTCAACTATTTGTCAAAATACTGCAAGGTCATTGAGCAGCCTTTCATGGATCACTCCAAAGGCTGGAGTGAAAATATGAGGTAAACTGTCCCTTGGGGCTGGGAAAGAAAAAGAAGAAAGAGTCAGTGAAATATTCTGCATTAGCAATAGTCGGTGATGTTTACAACATATTTGAATGTGGCAATGGCAGTGGGGTTGCTGTTGGCAGAGATGGTACCTACAGCACCAGCAGGAGTTGCAAACCTCTCTGGTTTGTGGGGCAGGAGTTCAACTGTGTTGTGGATGAACGGTTCTATTTTCAGGATGCAGGGAATTGTAGAGTGAAGGCTTGATGTCTAAGCAAACAAGAAAATGCCACAGTAGGTTGAGCCCCCATGAGCAGCAGCTTACAGATCTTTCCTGGAGTAGGAAAAAGTGAAATTCAATCAGAATTAGTCTAGGTACAGTTTACTGAAGGAGGATACAGCATGCATATTGAATATGTTCAGGAGATAGAGAAGACCACAAGGACAGAAAACAGTGTAGCATGAAAAACTAGTGACTACCACTCACACGTCCCCATGCAGTCATCAAATTCTCATGTCCAAAGAAATGTCAGCATTTTAAAAGTGGTTTCCAGATCATAAGCTCTTGAGCTCAGTAAGCCTCTGAGTGACTTATCTTAGGCCAAGAACCAGAAAACAACTTCCCCAAACCTGCCAATTCCTACCACCTTGCATTGTAACTGCAAGGCAAGGTTCCTGAAAGCTGCATCTTCTCAATCACCCAAAATTCACTTGAGGTATCTCTTTCCCATAGCAACATTACAGAGAGCAGACTAGTCAGACATGGGGCTTCCTCACTGGCTCTGAGAAAGCATAATTCTTCTGCATCTAGTATTGAAGATTATTACAGTTCAGCAAAAAATGGTTTTCATGAAACATAAAATCAGGCATATGAAACTCTTATTTAAGTAAGAAGTAATTGTGAGTTGTAACTTCCCCTTGAAATACATCTCCCATCATTTATTTTTTATACTATGCCACAGTCACTGTTTAAATTATTAAAAGCAAGAAGTAAAAAGCTTATCAGGAGATAGAAGTGGATTAGATTAAAATTAATCTAGCATAATCCTTTCTCTGAAACTGCTGATTCAGTTTGTGCTCAAGTTTATCAGTGTATTTGAGGATAAGGGATAAGGATATTTTCTTCCCTAATTTGGGAATGCTTCAGCTTGATATTTCTGACAGCACAGAGAACATGCAGTGGTGTTTTTATTGCAAAATCTATGAAATTGTAAATATTTCCAATAATGCAAATGCCAAACTCATCTTAGATTTACACTAATTTAAGCACCTAAGTTGGTACAGGTGATCTGCCTCATTTCAAACAGGGATGAGTTTTTGTGAACAGTAGTTGCAAAATAGGGTTGCAATCAAGAACAGACTTTGACATGGACACTGAGACCCAAATTTTCAGCTTGCATGTGTCATTTCTCACCTTCAGTGTCAGGACTTCTGCAAGATCCCTACCAGCCACCTACATGTTCGTGTCTCAAGTAGGCTGTCATGGACAGACAGTGAGGTAGGATGTCTGGGATCTGTAATGCATGCTGCTCTTCCAGAGAACTAGAGAGGAGGATGCTCAGCTCTCCAGTTAAGACCTTGGAAATATCGAAATAATAAGGAACATGACATTAATGGATTTTCTCTTTTTTTACATCTTGTGACATCTTTAAAAAGAAATCATCTGCAAGCTCATCATGTGGTTTATTCCCATGTTCAGTTGCAGTCACCACTAAATGAAGATTGAAATGGTATTGAAAGGGGGTAGAGCTGGCAGGGGCTGGCTAAAGATGAGTGAAATCTGCTGTCTGACAGAATTCAGTCAATAGGCATTTATCAAAAGTTGTAACATATGTGATCTCTTTATAAAATAAATTAGAGATCTGAGTCTAGCTCCCAAGCTTCGCTAAGATATGTTGCAATCAGCGTCACCCTCCAAACCTAGCCTTAGCCAGCCTCTTCAGCCAAAGCTCTCAGAAGCATGGAGTCATAGAATCATAGAATAGTTAGGATTGGAAAGGACATTAAGATCATCCAGTTCCAACCCCCTTGCCATGGGCAGGGACACCTCACACTAAACTAAACTAAGCATCCAGGGCTGCTGATCCTTCAGTTCCTGTGAGATGGGCATAGCAGAAAGTGGGTTGCTGAAACAATCACTTTCACAATCAAGTGTGGGTTTCCAGATCCCTGAATGCGTATACTGCTTCATTTAAGTCAATAGTCCTGCCTATGTGAGCACTCCTTTCTGTAAGGGTGATATTTTGTTGTTGAAAAACAAAAGGTGCTATTGGTTTTGGCATTTTTTGTTTCCTGATACGTATAGAATGTCTAAATGTGTCACAGTGATGTTGTTTTCAGCTGATAGATATCAAAACTATCAAATACGTGAAGAGAATGGTTTTTTCCTGTGTACTACACAAGCGTGCCACAGCATCACATAGCAGTGACTGTCTGTGTGGCTATCTCCTCTAAAGGACATACCACCTGCACGGCTTGCCCAGATATTTCAACCTTGGAGTTGATAGTCATATTAATTTACTGCAGTAAGAAAATTCTCTGCAACCAACTTTCTTTTTGTAAAGGTTTGATCTAATCTCTTATAGCTACAGTAAGAGGCTGATCAAAGGTAGTGAAAGCTGGTATTAAAGGATTAGCTAGGTCACATTGAAATATGTGTTAAAACAAGCCCAGGGACCTTTAGGTTTACTGAAGTAAGTGCACCAAAAAAAAAAAGATTTTTAAGCTAACTCTCTCTGACTTTAAACAGAAAACAAACTGATGGATTAAATCTGTGAGTCATTCCCTAAGGTGATGTGTGTAGCACTTTACGTAGCACAAGTCTGGAAAATACAAGCAATGATTGAACCTCACACAGCAGAAATACAATGCAGAATTAAAAAACAGTGTAAGCATCATTTATGCATGTGCCCAGCTTACAGCTTATCTATTCTCATTTGATATTTGCCTCTAAGTAATGAGCAGCTTCAGTCCAGCCCCCTTTATCTTTTTATTCTCGCCAGTCTCTCCTCTCTCTCCTTTCCATTTGCTACTGACAGTATCTGCCACGGAGGTATTTTATCTCTGCTGTCAGGTGAAGATGAGTATTGCTTTGGAAGGATGTTGAGGCCACTCTGTGGATCATATCCTTTTTTTTTTGCCAGCATTTCCTCATTGAAATCAATTTACAAACAGAGCATCATACAGATCTATACATTGCTCAGTGGGAAAGGCTGTGAAATCATCTAGGCTTGGATCAGTGTCAGAGGAGGCCAAGCATATGTCTTCTGGCTTCCAGAAGGATGGTGTTGCATGATTAGCAGGGATAAAGGTTGTAGCAAACATATTGCTGTTCACCACTTGTGAGTCCTTTCTGCATTGCTGCTCTTTTTTAAGGTTGGTTTGATGAAGCTACATTGCAGTTACATTAATGGCACATTACATTGTATTAATATTTTCCTGAAATCTTGAGTTCACCACTCATCGACTGCCATGACAACCCATGAGTTGTCCTTTATGCAAGGCGGGACAATGTTTCATTGCAGGATTTACCCTCTGATAACTCCCAAGGAATTTTTCTTAGCAGAAATAAGATTTCATTTTGTAATTCCCCTCTTCAATGGATCATTGTCTCTCTTGGCAGGCCCAGCAATCCAACTTTTCCAGTGTGTGGAACATCATCGTTGGTTGGTGCAGTTTGAGGTTGCATTTCTGTTGAGAAGGGGCATGGCCAAGGGACCAACCCTTCCCACAGAGTCTTCTGGGTCACTGCTGGGATGAACCTAGCTCTAAAACTCTAAGTTTAAACCAGAGGTGCATGAAATAAGTGGCATTAAATCTAACCTTGGACAAGGTTTTACCAGTTTCAGTAAACACTGAACCTGGTTCCCCAAAGGTATCATAAGCTCTTAGAGCAAACACGGTATGGGTTGGTTTGTGGGTTTTCTTTTCAGACAACACCAGGCTAAGCTGTAAATTTCTACAAGACCTTTTATGAGATTTGTCAGATGAAAAAACATACAGTTTCTTCCAAAACCTGCCAGCCTGCATGCTAGATCAGTGGGGTTGCGGCAGGGTGTCTGCTGCCTATCAGACGTTTTTGAAATAGGTTTGTGTATTTGACTGTAGTAAATACAACAGCATGGAACTCCATCTCAGAACATTTTCCATTCAGTTATAGATAAAGGCTTCTGTTGATTTTTGTCCCTGAGGGAACTTTAAGTTCAAATTTTGTCAAAATCCTCAGCAGTACTGGAGGAGTCAGTGTTCCTGGTGCTGCAGCAGCCAGCTTAGTCAGTCATCAACTGGGGCTGGAAGCTGTTTGCAAGAGATAAGCCAGGTCAGCTGTGTACAGCCATTAGGTATTTAACTATTTTAGAGATACAGAAAAATGGGGATGCAGCAGAAAGGTGATTAGTGATTAGACTTCAGGTAATGAAGACCTCTCACCTTTATAATTACCCATATGTGAAACTCTACATGTTGCGCAAGTATGGAGTTGAGGGGCTGGGAAACAACCACAGCCCTGCACTCACTGCAGATTGCTGTGAGGATGAGTCAGACACAGAACTGGGCTGAACTGTGTATGTTCCTCATTCTTACACACTTGTGACTTTCTAATGAACATGCCATATACATGTGTATCCAGCACTAACAAACACATGGAAACAGGTATGTTTACAAAAGCAATTATCTCTCCCCAGTAGAAAGGGGCTGCTTGCTGTTACCATTAGTGTGTGGTCAGGAGATGCTAGCACTGCAGCCTGTGGTACAGCCCTGATTCCCCACTAGTGTGTGTTGTGCCCTGTTAAACCATATCAGAATTTGTACATTGTCACCACTGGGGGTTTGTAAGAAAAAGATGGAAAAAATTCAGAGATGTCATAGTTATGCTTCAGGTTGGAGAGATGACCTCTCAGCCTGTTCATTGCCTTCTGTAATATCATGTCTTTATGATGATTCCCATTACCACTATATTACCTCTGACAACAGTGACGTCTGGCTCTTTCACACTGTTCCAGGTCAGATTGTGCAAATCAGTTCACTAATATCGGCAAAACTAAAAGGCATGTTCTTTTTTTTCTGTCCCATCTGGCAAGGACAGCACCTTTCTTTGTATGCAAATTATTGACTAGCAGGCTACACAGTAACTGTATCATCAGGTTTAGCATAGATGAGGGTTCACCCAAAAATGTGTTGTTAACTTTAGATTAATCTTGTTCATTATTCATTCTTCTTTTCATGAAAATCGGCATTGGAGGCACAGGAGCTGTGGTGTGACGTAGCTGGAGGCCCTATGTGATGGAGAGGGCAGAGCATGGAGTTAAGGGGAGAATTGCCAAATGATTTTTGCATCCTGGTTGATTCCTTGAAATTATTCTGCATGTATTATAAGAGGAGAAAATAATAATTGATCCAGTGTGCTAGCAGGGCAATGAAATGGTCTGTAGGCCCACAAAAAATGTTTATGGTGCATAATTCATGTAGCTTTACTATTAAAATAAACCTGTGAAAGAGAAAAATGGTCAGAAACTGCAGTGCTGTTGCCAACAAACTACTGGGGTGTTGGGTAGGGCCACATATGTGGTACATAGTGCCTTTCCCTGGTAAAATCCTCTTTTCTCTTCCTCAGTGCACTCGTAGCCAGTGTGTTGCGGTGCATCAAGATGCCTTTCCAGCTCATGTTATGTTATTCATGGGGTTACAAATGTTGATTGCTTAATCAAATTGTAGTGAAATTTGAAATGACGAATATCCTCTACAAGCAGTAAGCAAAACTTAGTAAGCAAGATGAGAATACAGAAATAAGTCAAAGGACTCTCATCAGATAATCAGTTATGCTTTATCATTGCCCAAGTTTACCGTAACCATCAAAACACCCTGTTAGTGCCACTCAAGAGAGATTGGAACACCAGGGAATTCAAGCAATCAGAGGAAAAAAAAAAAAGGAAGTCTACGAATTATTCACCAAAAATTGGTCTTTATGAAGCTTATACAACACTGCTGTTGACAGAGACATTATCCACTCAAGCCCATCAGGGTGTAGTCACAGAGGTGTGCAAAGGTGGTATAATGGGGCATTAGCTTGTGTATGTCAGTGTTTGTGTCACAGTTGTGCTCCGCTGGGGTAAAGCCTTGCATGTAGATGAAGGTACAGGTTCTTCCCTCACTCCATTCAGGGCAACCTTATCCTGTTGCTGCATAAGAGAAAACTATTGGTCAGACTTGGATATGACTTAATGGTTTGTGATGTGAATGGCTTTTATGAACTGGATGGGGGAGAGGGAGGAAAATATGGGCTATGATTGGGATTTTATATGGCAAAGTAATGTTATAGTATCTGAATACGTAGCATAAATAGCAGCTGTGAAGGTTTGGCACTTCCTATCCTGGAGTGCAGCAAATGCTGGAAGGTGAAGAAGGCCTGAGCTTGTGTGTGCACCAGCTTCTCTAATGGAAATTGAGATTATGGCAGGCTCAGATGGTAATGCACACAGAGCCAAGAAATATGTGTCTGTAGAAAATCATGCAAAAGCAAAATGCTAGATCCAGTTGCTCACTACCGTCAGTTGCAATGCAATAGCTGAGGGAATAGTTTCTCTTCAGGAAAAGCTCTGTGCGACTTCTCTGTTGCTGCTGACTGTACCTGGAAGGGCCCAGTCTGTGACAGGGAAAGCAGAGATATGAAGCAAAATAGACAGAACTTCAGCACTTCCCATACCTAAGAATAAATTGCATTTGATTAGGTAGAAAAGCAATAATAGTTTTGTGGAACTGCGTGGTCAAGAAAAGCGCAAACCTAGCTCATGGAGCTGTATTCGCCATATCTGGATTTAAATTGGTCCTTTTTTGTAAGACTGGGGTGAATCTCACCTCTTGTTTCAGAAAGCCTCAAAATTAGTTCAAAATACTGTCCTACTGCAGTTACAATTTGGGTTGCTTGAGACTGTTAGAGGATTTTCTTCGTTTCCTTGATTTCATATTTCATTCTTGCCATGGGTAAGGAAGCTTAAGTTTTGTGCTTCAAGATTTACAGGAAATACTGCAAATCTTTCATCTCACGCTGAAAAGTTCCTGCCTGTCCAACTTGAGAGTGACATAGTAGGTGATAACATTGAAATTATAGGAATCATTAAAGATTGGATTAATCTCTGTAACTTTCAGTAAAGCCTATTAAAAAAATAATAGTGTATTGTACCACACTGTTCTTATTAAAAATGATAAATGATCCCCATTTTTTGGCTGATACTAATTTCAAAATTTCATTCTTCTATGCAGCTTTATGGTTACCATAATCTTGATATTTTAATAGTTTTTCCCATAATAGCTGCAGAGACCTTTTTAAGTGGCAGCACTGACTTTATGGACTTATCAAAAAATCAAGAAAACAGTTTTTTGTACTAAAAGGCAAAGCAAGGCAAAGCCAAAATAGTATGACAGAAGAGCAGAGGACATTATTTTGGTAAACCATATGATCTAATTGTAATAATTGCTCATAGCAGTATTCCTGTTCAGCTTTAGCCCTTTTTTTGGTTTTTTGCACTTGCTATCATTTAGAGAAAGTTTATAATCTACAGTGTCTTTAGCTTTGTTTCTTGTCTCAAGCAGTGTTGTGTGGGCAGCACAGGAGAGACTTGTGCTTTAATGGTTGATCATTGAATGCATTAGAAAAATGATGAGATCTGAATGTGATCAGGAAAGTTAGACCCAGGAGGACTGTGTGCTTTGCTGAGCAGAGCAAACAAAACCAAACAGGAAAACCCCAGACAAAACCCGTGCAGCAAGGCAAAGTGATGCAACGGCTACTACTTTGTATGTCTCATTTTCCCCAGGGTGAGTGAAGGTGCTGGGCTCAGCACCCCAGCAAGCTCGGCTTCTCCAGAGAGGCAGCCATGGTATGGCATGGGGCTGCCAGGTCTTTCTGCTGGTGCCCGGGGAAGCGGCTCAGGACATTTCTTTTTGGGAGGAGGGGGGGGAAACTGTTTCTGCTGTCTGATAATAAAATTGAAAAGGCATATTTTAAGCATCCTAAATCTACATTCAAGTGGTTTGAATAATTTATTTCCATTTTAATTACTAAAGTTGACAGCAATTGCTGACTGCTCTAAATTTGGTTAAACCATGGTAATTAGCCATAAAATAGTGGCAAAAGCCTTGGGTTCTATTTTGAAATATTCATTGACACTTATACATGTTACAGGGTACGTACTTGTGGTTAGTATGCTTGGTCCTGAAACCCAGAGGTAGCCTGAACATTGTTCATTGTAGAGCATGGGGAGAGCAACTGGTGTAAGAGAGTCTCTCTGAAAAGGATGAAAGGAGTGAGGAATAAAAGGCTTCTGGCTTCTTCTCTGGTATTGCTGCCACATGTTTAAGTAAGACAACTTTGCAAACAGGAACTCGAGTAAAAGGCTGCATATGGAGCTTTGAATCAAGGCTGTTCCTTCCTGACGTTACGTAGATGGATGTTAGAGGTGTGTAACCTGCTGCCATGTACTGCCTAGCATGTTCTCCTGCCTGTCACTAGCACAGAGACGTAAATATTAACGATAAATGTGCTGTGATGCCTCTGTGCAATTGAGCTTCTCCTGAAAGCCTTACTATAGTGGCAGGGGATGCAGCATGGAGAAGAGGTTGATGTTTTGCTGGTATGCAGTGGGCTTTCCTGCCACATATCTGGCCTGGGAACAATTTGCAGCTCTACATGTTTGTGATGATCGCTTCCACTGTCCTTCAAAGTCAAATCAAGCTTCTGCTAACATGCCTGTTACCTCCACTGTTCTTCATGAGCCCAAATGTTCTGTTGGTTCCTTTTCAGTAGGTGAGTAATGTTAACTAATTTAGGATTCTCTTCCCCTTCTCTGTTGTCATTTGTCTTGACCAAAAGAACAAATACCTAACAATTTGTAGGCTTGTGCACAGAAACCTACAATCCACTCTCCTTCTTCTAGCTTGTGCCTATGCTGGTTGTGTGGGTATTCCAAGTACTCAAGTGTGCATAACCCGTCAGTATGGATTTGCATAGATGAAAAAGACTCTTCGTATAGTCAGCTGAGTAAGAAATGTTTCAGGGTTGAATGTCTTCAGTCTGGTGATGGCGTAAGCCAGGGTGCGTAGACCATCTGTATCAAAACTGTACGGGTAACTTCTTCATCTCCTATCGTTGCTGATAGTAAATTGAGAAGTGAAGATTTGCCACCCAAAGATCTCAGTCTTGTTCCTGTCTATCATGGAAATCCAGTCCATTGGGGCAATGAAGAGAAGTGCAGTACCAAAGTACGACAGAGGTCTTTGCAGTGGAAAACCACTGCTTTCAGTGGGATGGCAGCTTGTTTCTGCTTGTCATTAAAACCAGCAAATATGGGTCAGAAATCTTTGGATAATATTCTCTGAGAGACTTACTTGAACATGCTTTAAAGGGAAAATTAAAAGCATTGTAAATTAAGCAAAATTACATGAAAAGGGCCCCAAATTAGAGAGAAGTTTGCAATAAATTCTTTGAGGATGTAGAGTCTAATGTGCAATTAGAGAACCACGAATTGCCTGTTCCTGCTCATTCTTTGTACTGAAAGACTCTCTCTGTAACTCCAGTAAACGTTTCAATCGCATGTGGTCACCAGGAGCCATCTCAGGCTGTATTTTAAGTGTCTGTTTACGCAGTTGTTACAAATTGCCTATGGGATGTGAACTGTCTATCACTTCCATAGCAATTAGTATGAGAAGCCTTATCAAAAGAAATCCATCAAGTTTGAAAAGCCATAAATATTGCACTAGGATCTCTGAGGAAATCAAAGTGAGTTTGAGAAAGTATTTATTTATTTACATGTTGCTACACAAGCAAAAGCACTTATAGGTGTTCCAGTCTATGTTATTCCCTGTGCTCTATATTCCATTACTCCCATGTTATTTGAGAGAAAGGATTACACAGAGAATTGTTTTAAATATTATATAGCAATAATGGACTACTGCTAATATCTAATTCTGTGTAATTCTGGGTAGTTGTATTTTTCTTGACAATGATTTGTTGTAATAAAAGGAAGGCAGAGCTGTGGCATCAGATGTTTATTATGCTCCTCAGTTCTATGTAGTCAAATTAATATTGTTTGAAGATGGCTTTTGAGGAGATTCTGATGTTTTGCACTCTGGAAATAAGTATCCTTTAGCTTCCCATGCATTGGGTTCATCTGTGTGGAGGAATCCCAGATCATCACTGTTTGGTGCTTGCTTTGATCAGACCTCTTTACTATATGCACAACTGTACATTTGCCTTCTGCTCTCCTGTGACCTGCTTACCCAGGGTTTCCATCTGACACTCAGCTCAAATGACACAAAGTTTCAAGCCTTTTAACTAAGGCAGAAGCTAAGAAAAGCTACTACAACAATTACAAGATTGGAAAGCCTGTCTTGAAAATGAAGGCAGAAGGGCTCTTGATGGCTCTCACCAGCAAAGTGGCAGGAACTCTTTAACCTAAAGGCATCATTAGCCCAGAAGCACATAGCTTTACACTAGTAATGGAAATATTTAACCTGAAGATTAGAGTGTTCTTAGCAATTCAAGTAATACCAACTTCCAACAGAAAAGTAGGAGCCAAAACCTTGTTGCTTCTCAGGTATAATTTATGAATAGGATTATGTAACTTTGTGTGGAAGGATATAGAGGGACAGGAATTGTTGATCCAAAAGACCCTCCCAGTTCCATGGGTTTTGTTGAGGAACATGTACTCAATTCACCATCCCATAATCAATACACAATGGTGTTCTGTTGCAGAGCTCAGGGGGCTTTGGTGGAAACTTGCCGTGTGAAGATTCACTCAAATTTAAATACCTCTGTGCATTGCAGGGCCATGGTGTTTATTTGCCTATTGCTGGATGCTTCTGGAGGAGCAAGATAATTGTTCACCAAGAGTAAATAAAAAAAAGCAAACAAGCAACTTAACTACTTGCACAAAATAATAAGCCAGCTGAGAAGTGGTACCTTGTTTATTCTGAGTATCCTCTCGACATCAGCATGAGGTTACTTATAATTAGATGCACATGTGTAAATACGATGATTAGATATTCCCACATAAACATAATTATCATATCTTCCTAAAAGTCTAAGCAGGCATTTTATAATCCTGTTGTTGAAAATAAATAAATAAAAGCCAACAATCTGCATTCAGCCTCTTACATATGTAAACAGTGGAACATGAGGGCAGAATATATTTTCCAAAGTACCTAATGGTAGTTGAGGTCAATTACAGTTATGATTCATTAGAGTATTAAAATAAGAATGCACTTTTTAGTATAATTAGTGTTCCCTTAGAAAACTACAGTGATCTTGTGTTCTCTTTAGTTCTTCAAGGATTTTCAGTGTTTGAGCATTAGTCGTAGGCAAATATTGTAGGGTTGTTTTGCATTAACCTCACTTACAAACTCTGCAACCACTTGCAGCATCTCACTTATATTGTTATTGCTCAAATAACTTCCAAAGATGCCTTATAAAACAAAGAGTACTGTCTAACTAGTTATGTAGAGGATTACAGCTTCTTAATTTAGTGTTCAGTTTTTTGCTGATTCGGAACTTCCAAAGGAATAAAGTACACAGAGTGTGATAACACACGTGGCAGAGCCTCCTCCAAACTGTGCTTAAAGGAAAAAATTAATTAAGAAAGAATAAAAGAAAAGTCGTCAGTCAGGCTGAAACGTTCATGACAAAAAGGTGAGATTCTTGTAAAATGCTTTCTATGCTGGGCTGGAAGAACTTGAAGGAACAACAAGAATATTAGATCTGTCTGTTGGCTCAGAAGTGTCACAGTTGGAAATTTGTATTCATAGCCATAAAGATAAGAACTGGCAAAATGTTTGCCTTGTTATCATTTTATGGATTCTGATATATCCAATTTTCCTAACCAAAGGGGGCAGGGAGAAACTAATTTTCAGGGCTCCAGCTCTGACTTGGGCAGAAGTCCAGCACTAGACTGTGCCCCATGAGAACATGTGTCCTGTCACTAAGACTGGTGTTACCTTGTGCCTACAGAGCTCACCTATGCGTGGATCTTCAATGAATACCCAACCTTTGTACACCAGGACAATCGCCGTTTCGTTTCACAAGAGACTGGGAATTTGTACATCGCAAAGGTGGAAGCTTCAGATGTGGGCAACTACACATGTGTGGTGACGAACACTGTGACCAACAGCAGGGTCCTGGGTCCCCCCACTCCGCTCATCCTCAGGAACGACGGTAGGACTTAAGAGGACAGGAACTGGGGGCTGGGGCTGGAGAGTTTTTCTGTTTCACTTGACTGGCTGTCACCCCGACATTAAGAAATGGCCTGAAATATTTATATCAGAGAGATTTTTCCCTGTGGAGAGATGCGGTGAAGCTGGAGACCTTTGCTTTAGCTGTGGTTCGATGTCACAGACAGTGGTGGAGTTTGATGCTGTGGCTAAGACTGCTCTTCCCACCACTGGAACAACTCTCAATCTCAGGCAATAATTACAAAAGAGAAACATGGTGGCACTTGGCCAAAGACAGGAAATAAAATAGATTTTAGAGTTTGGGTATGCTAGTTTTGCTCATTTTATGCAGCCCAAAAGAGAACAAAGGCACTTTGTTGTTTCGGTAACTGTTAGCTTGGGCTGTATTTCCCAGCAGAATTAGTGCTATTTTTAGTTGCCTGTGGAATAATACAAAAAAGCGAGAAGAAACCAAAAGAGGATTTCTAAATTTATCCAGACAATTGATTTGTATCATTGTCATTTCTTGGTAGATAAGAAAAATAAATTTGTATGCTAATTTGCAATTAAAATTAATTAAAATTTGTCTGTTTAAAGGATAATAGTCAGGACATTTGTGCCAGAAATAGAAATTCATTATTAGAAGCTTCTTCTAGAAGAAGTTCCATTGTCACCTAGTGGTATTTGACAAAAATTCCTTGCTTGTAAAAATACAGGCTTGTTGCTGCCAGCCTCGTGCCCATAACCATCCCTTTCACATTGACACGGTTCCTGTGGACAGGAAGTTTGGACACGTTGGTAATGGGAAAGTGCCACAGTTAGGATGTGAGGGCTGATGAGAGCTGCTTATCCAGGGCTGTTACAGGGCACACTGCATATCTATAAATGCAGTGGCAGTAAATCTGTCCCTCTGAGTCCAGAATAAGTCATCTAATGTGTGAATGATAAAGAGGATTATTTAAATTTGTCTCGTACCAACATTTTCAGTGTTTCAAGAGGAAATATTTTTAAGTATTACATTAACAGGACTTTTATATAAACCTTACCTAGCTGAAAGTGCTTCCATTTATTACAATCAAGCTCAACATTTGCTCCTGTTCCACGATGGGCTGATGCTGGGATGATTGCTAAGTAGCCTGATTGTAAAGTGCCTTGCCAAGGGCTTTACCTCAGTGCGTCGCTCCTCTGCGCACTGTGCTTTATTTACAGGGCCCAATTGCCTTCCTAAGGTAATTCACAGAAATGTTCTCTGATTCTTTTGAAGTGCACTCTGCTGTTTATTAAAGATATGAAACTTTAATTGAACCTCTGAGGGACTGGGGAATGCATTCCTGAGTTAAACAAAGAAGGTGGTGGTGTATCTGTAGACCCAAAGATGGATGTACTCGAAAGCTGAACACGGGATAAATATGTGTTTTGAAATAAGACTGCACCAGTATTACAGACAAGCTTCATTTTAGAAATCAGTAGGTCTCCGTTTTTCATTCCCTGTAGGTTAACCCTGTAAAATCACACATGTTATCACACTTGAAAGGGGGTTGGAATGATCTTAAGGTCCTTTCCAACCCTAACTATTCTATGATTCTATGTTTCTTTAGAAGCACAAACAACAGAAGTGAGTAGAATGAGAGGCACATCTTATTTCCACGGCAGATCTGTCTTGCTTATCTTTTGTCTTCATATCTGACACGGCCAGCGTATCTTAATATATATGACATGCTATTTTCTTTACAACACATTATCATTAAATTAGTAGGCTCAGAGGCTAGCTCGTCAGCAATTAATGTTTCAGTTCCATTTAATTTGAATTACTGAGTTAAGTGGGGAAAAATGCATCCTGTACCTCTCTCAGTCAATGTACTGAGTTGCCCCTCTGGTGGCTGCCTGCGCAGGCAGCAAAGTGCCATGTGTGCAGGGCCCTTGTGCAGTTCAGGAGAAAGGGATTGGGGTTCCCTGTTGTCTTGTGTCGTCGTCGTCCCACCCTCCCCCCCAGCATATCCCAAGTTATGAGGAGGTTGCTGCAGCTCAGGTCTCTCAGACCTGGTCTTTAGGGCTGGAGTTCCACCTGGGACAGTCTGCCCTCCACCACTGCACCTTTCAGAAAATAGTGTTTTGCTGGAAGTTTCTGAGCTCCTGCCTGGTTGGCTTCATGTTGAAATACTATTTGTGAATTCCAAAAGAAATCAGATAATTTACAGCAAACTCCTTTTGACATTTCTGTTTCTCTCAAAAAATCAAAGTTATTTCTAAACTGCAAAACATTTTTGCTGTCATGCAGAATTAATTATGGGTCCTTGGAGTTAATACATAGCCCCATTACTGTGAAAGAAGCAAATGGTGGTATAAGATGCTATCTGAAAGGGATGCTATCTGGAAGGAATGCTATCTGAATGGTTACATAGAACTAAGAATAGTACCTGTATTTGGTTTTTTAAATTATTTCATATGGCATTGAAGAGAGGAGAAGAGAAAGCTCTGTCATTTTGTGCTGATGATAACCTCTCGCTTAAAAACCTTTAAAACTTCCCCATTCCAGAGCTGTAGGAAGAAAACAAGAGTTCAGCTGCTCACAGTTCGGCTGACCCTATGCTGTTTGATATCAAGAATTTCAATGGTTTTAACAGACAGGTGTATGAATTACATGGTGGGTATTCTTGCTGTAACCAGTGTTCAGCCTGCTCATCAAACTAACGATCAGTCCCCTGTTTGCCCAGAGCACTTGCCACTGCCATGCTGGGATTGCAGGGTGCATACAAGAACCTTGAGGCTTCTTTTCACATTTCTTCATCAAATTATGACAGTAATTTTTCTAGACTGTAGTGAATCATTTAGGTTTTTTACATTGAATACCTGCCATCTTCGTTGTGGTTATTTGACTGGAATGTAATCATCCTGGAAAATAGCTTTTCAGCATGCTTTTTTGAAGCACTGCTTGCTTTACAGTGCCAGGCTTTTGAGCTGTAATCTGTAAAAGGAAAAGATATGGGTGTAGGGAATGAAATCAGATCCTGTAGGCAGATTGCTTTACCCACCTGGGCCTTTTGTGCTCCTTTTTTTTTTGCTTGTTTTCAGCTGCAAAGCTTCAGAGTTATGGATCTCCTGATGTTTGCAGCAGCTTTTAGTAACCAGCGGTACATGCTCCTGTTGACAGAACTCAGGGTCCTTCCCTGTCTCTGTGCTGTGGAAGCAGAAGGTGCCTCTTATCCCATTAGTTATCCTCAGACAGTTTTTCCTCCTTGGAGAGGTAAATATCACAGAGGGTTACAGGATGGTGGTAGGAATAGACTGTGCCAAGGCAGCTGTCACAGTCAGCATGAGCTCAAGCTCTGTTTCTATGGACAGAGGTTATCTGATGATGATAAATACACTGCACTAAATACAGTGTGTGCTGGGAAAAAGATGTTTTTCCTCTGTCCCTCTTAATTCTCTCCCACAACCACATGCAGTTACCCCCTGTTTAAATAGTTTCATGTAGTTATAAGAATTTGTGGCAGTGAGGATGCTTGCAGCACATGTGGATAAAATATTTAAATACAATATCATGTAAGTGTAGCAGTGCCTGAAACTGCACATATTTAGTTTGGGACCTGTTCTCCTGAAATGGGCACCCATATTCCAGCACGTCTTTGAGAATGACATACAGCTCTCCCTTTGTAAGTGCTAGTTCATAAAAGGAATAAGTAAGGGAAGATATGGTTTTCTGGGTTTCCCAAGGTGTAAGTGTTTGGTTTCAGTTTTGGTTCTGAAGTATGGGAGCTAGTCCTGGTTATTACCAGCTGGTATGTCTCATTGTGGAGAAAGGGCTCTCTGAGATATTTCCATGTTGGAAAAGAAAATAAATAGTTAAATGTATATAGAACTGAAGAATGAGAATGATCCTAAAGCCGTAAGTTGTCCATTAAGATTATAGCACTTACTGCAGCTCAGAAGAAAAAAGATTTAAGTTTGAATGCCAGAGAAGCCACCTGGCAGCTTCCTGAGGGGTATGGACTGGAAAAGAAGAGGAAAGGGAGCAAACCTGCAATGCTGTCCCCTTTGCTTAATACAAACATGGACTCTTGTCTGTTCAGGGAGGAACAGTGCTATCAGATACCCTGGGGTGCTTTCCCCACTGCTACCTCAGCTCCTTTGGAAGCCTTTGGGCCATCCCAGGCCTGCAGCAAACACAAGGCAAAGCCTGTTAGGAGCACGCAGGTGGTGAAAGCTGCTGCTCTTGCAGTACTTTTTCTCTTTAAAATGCACTTAGGATTTTTTACATTGGCATTAAAACAGTAATAGTAGGAAGGAACTGAAATAGTCCTGGAATAAAATTACCATCAGCAGCAGCTGTATAGGCCAATTAAACTTTAACATTTCACAGGTGTTGTCAGGAAATGCATATCATCTCCTCAGACAAATTACTTGCTTCTAAATTCCTGGGACTTTCATCCAAAAGCACGTTTTTAAGCCTTGAAATTGGAAATAAAAATAGGAAAGCCTCTGAAATGCAAATGCATGAAACATCTGATGTGCCATGAAGATGGGTCTGTTCTCATGGATTTTGCTTGTTGAGGACTGGTTGGTAGCTGGCCCATCAGTGGGCTACTTGACAGGGGCAAGGTGGCTCCTTGTCCTGGCTCCCTTTCTCCCATGTTATTTGGTCACCGTCTTGTTTCCCGCTCTCCGGCTGGCTGCCAGCAGAGCCTGCAGAGCTTTTGGAGGAAGCTGCATCTCCTCTGCTCACGTGCTTGGGCTATAATGGGGCAGGTGATGGCTGGTGGCACAGATATCAAGCAGCTCTTTCACCTCTGATGATCAGCCATCAGGGAGTGATGGAGACCATGGTTTCTTTAGATAAGTCTCCAGCCTGAAAGACAGTGTCTTCCACAGTGAGGCAGCTGCCTGAATCCTGTCAGACTTTCCTGAAAAACATATCCTTAGAAGATCTTCCTCTGCCAAATTTGCAGGCTTCATTGGCAAAATGGTCTTCTGTCAAAATGTCCCAATAACTTCCAGGATCAGCAACACAATGCTGCTATTCCCAAATGCTACACCCAGCCTTGCCCTTGGGCACCATTAGACAGTACCTGCTCTTGGCTGGGCAGAATCTCACCCAGCAAATCTTTTGCATGGAGTCTGGAGAAATATAGGCAAGTTTGTGAAGATTTAGTGTGTCACAACTGGGAGAACAGAGAGCTTTTTCCATGATGCTAACTGTAATAGACATTTCCAGCCCTTCAGGGCTTCAGTGTTAATATGCAGAGGGCTAAAGAGATCATGCCTCATGATTCTTGTTTGTGCAGTGTGTGAATGCTGGAGCATTGATGCAGACTCATGGGTTTCCTGCTGTATGTGCTGACCATGACATGACTATGGAGAAAATGCTTGTATTATTAATAAATGCATTTAATTTAATGTGCAGCAGCTCCTCTTTATATAACATAGCAGCAGTGCTTATTTGCAATTAAGGGTTGGGAGAAAGATGGTATAACCTGCTATTGCACCAGAACAGGTAATACTCAGGTCAGCAAGTAAAGGTAGACTTGATGTAAGCATCATACTGAGCATTTTCAACTTTAAAACTCTTAACTGTAAAAAAAGTAAAGAAAAAAAGGCTTTTCTTGCATCCTCTTTGCAAAGCAGGGGGCTGAAATGGAGCATTGCAGCCTGGACTTACCTGAATCTCTCTGCAAAATCATGCTCTCACATTTTTGTGCTACCTGTTCTCTCTCATTCCTGTATTTGTGCATTCTGTTGGCATTCCACTGGTCTGATCCAGCACCACTCCCGCCTTGCAGCCTGCTCACTACTTGCCTGCCCCGCACTTGGCCAACATCCAGGAAGTGCCGCACAGTTAAGATTTAAACTGCAATCATCAATTAGCTGGTAATCACTATTGGTGAAATTATATGTGCTGGTTGTAAGACAGTGCAGTGACTAGAAACGTAGCCATTTATCATAAATATAATGGCCTTTTTATATGCACAAATTTTTAAACACAATTCCATAAAGAGACTGCTACAACGCATGATTTATTGGAACAGTAAAAATAAAGAAATTACCCAAAGAGTGTGATCTCTGCGCATCTAAATCCTTGAAGCTAATAGAAGCCTTGATTAGCTCCAGTGCTTTCAAAGCTTTTTCTAATGGCTATTTGTTCCACATTTCGTTTTCTAGAAGCTGGTGAACCTCCCTTATTATTGCTTTCATTATTTCACAAGTTACCTGCAACAATCCTGAATATTCAAAACCAAAAAGTAACAGAGCCGTGAAGAAATTTTAATCTTTGGCAGATGGTGTGGAGCACTGGTTCAGGTTTTCCTCTGGCAGTAAATGGGAAAAGAGCCCACACTACACGGCTGTTAGAAACAGGCCATGTTTAAAATGAATGGATTAATTGGGCAAGTAATGATGTATAGAGCAGCTCTGTGCTAGCACGGGAACACTTGCGAATTTATTGCAAAAATTCAAGCAAGCTTTAGCATCTATTTTATGTTCACAGGGGTGATGGGGGAGTATGAGCCGAAAATAGAAGTGCAGTTCCCAGAAACAGTTCCATCTGCAAAAGGAACAACAGTGAAACTGGAGTGCTTTGCCTTGGGGAAGTAAGTTTTCATCCATTATTATTATTCCTCCAGCTTCTCACTTTCATAGTGCTGTATGGTAGAGTTTGCAGGATTTCCTAATCATTCACTTTCCTTAGCAGGAGTGCATTCATAACACACAGAGGACATGGGGAGCAGGGTCTTTGCTCACCAAAACAATAGACTTCCTCTCCCAAGGAAGAGAGAAGACATAACTTACTTTGTAAGATGTGTTTGTGCTTCTCCTGTTTTGAGGTTTCATGCCACACTTGAAACATGTCTCTTCTTTCTAGAGTAAACTCTGGCAATACTTCCAAAATAAAAATGTGGGACTGGTAGGAAAATGGATGTATTACCAGAGCAGAACCCACTTCATTAAAACAGCGTTTTAATAATACTTTGATATTAAATATTAGTAAAATTTATAATATTTATTGCTATTTTAATAATATAGTCTTCTGCTTTTAAAACTATGTCTACCATACACCATTGCTGTACATATGTAACCTTAGCCACCTATAATAAAATTGCTTCAGATCCTGTGCTTCAGACTGACCACATCTTCATCATCCTCCAGTATGAAACAGTGTTAAGTTGTTCAGACAAGAGCTTATCAGGAAAAGACACAAAGTTTTTATGAAAGTCTTATTTTGCTTTATTTTCCTTATTTAGCCCAGTTCCTACAATTAGCTGGAGGAGAGCGGATGGGAAACAGATACCCAGAAAAGCCAGGAGACACAGATCAAGTGGACTTCTTGAAATCCCAAATTTTCAGCAAGAAGATGCTGGACTCTATGAGTGCATAGCTGAAAACGTGCGAGGGAAAAATGTGGCACGAGGACAACTGACATTTTATGGTAAGCAGACTGCCAGCTTTCAGGGGGGTTTATTGCATCAAATGCAATATGCAGTAAATATTTTGTGAGAAAGTAATTTTGGGGGCTATTTTTAAAATCACTTTCTTCTGCAAACAGCACATCTCAAAAAAGTTGTGATTTGAAATAAAACCTGTCTGAATGGTGCATATTAATTGAGAATCAGAGCAGTTGGAACAAAAGCACGTAGCTGGAAGGACATTGGCATGGTAACATGCAGAAAACACTTCCAAATGGCTCATTTGCTTTCTTGTGGCTGGGAGGAAGAAGTAGGTATTCTGGTAAAGAATTATGGTGGTTACAACTTGGGATTTATTCCTTATGTGTTGCCTCAGCTTGT
The DNA here is from genome assembly GCA_002631895.1 of Agapornis roseicollis. NCBI lineage: Eukaryota > Metazoa > Chordata > Aves > Psittaciformes > Psittacidae > Agapornis > Agapornis roseicollis. The sequence goes on from NDXB01019427.1 coordinate 101,685, forward strand.
GTTAGTAAATGTTAATTGCTTGCAAGCAATTAAGGACTGCTTTCAAGAGGAGCCACTGGTTGTACAGACTGGAAAGTTGGGATTTAACACTGTTGAAACCTTCACACAAAGGCTTACTACACATACTCTTCTTGCACTGAAGTCAGAACCATTGATCAGGGCACATAAAAATGTAAAACTTCATGGGCCTTCTGTGTTAAGTAGATGTGTGTACCTCTTATCCTGATACAGGTATCTGCCTGCCCCCAAATTTCTGCTGGAAACAGCCCCATCTTGCAAATTAAATGCTTTTAAGAGATTATTAAAAGCAAATTAAATGCTTCTCAGAGATGAACCAAGCTTGAAGGGGGAAGCATCTACCTATTCTGAGTTACTGTGGATTTACTTGTGTAGGGGTAAACAAGAGTCAAAGATCGGGGTTGTAGAGGTATGAATGGGCTGTTGGTTTCATCCTTAGTTTCTGTTTGGTATTTTGTGGAGGGCTGCAGGTTACATAGCCCACATTTCAGGTGTGCAGAGACCTCCCCACTGGCATAAAAATATTTCTTTGTTGCTGCCCTGTTTCCATCTTCAGGAGCTTTATAGTGTCATTCCTTATGGAACACACGGAGAAAAATTCCTTGTTTTCTCCCCCAAATGCTCCCGAAGGCCTGACTTCAGTCAGCAGGAAAGATTGGGCTGGACTCCAGAGATGACAAGAATGTTTTTGTTTTATAGTAAATTTGCCCCTGAAAAAGAGTTTGGGATCTATCCTTCTCACAAAACTAGATTGAATCTTATTTTTTTCTTAAGCATATATAGGAATTATAAATATTCCTAAAAGACATTTCCGTTTAGAAATCAGAACTTTTGGGGCTTGCATTTCGAATGAACACTTCTCCTTTTAAAACATAAAACGAGAAAACATTAAGAAGGAGTGAAGTAGGAAGAACAAAGTGAAATCTTTCATATTAAAAAAGAATCTGGGGTTAATTCAAACTCTTTTTTTCTTTTTTTAATTAAGAGATTTCAAAATTGCTTTTTTCTGTTCATCAAACAATGCAAGTTTCTCCTGATTTTTCCCATGTGAAGAGTAAATGAAAAGCCTTATCAGTTGCACAGTTTTGCTCTACAACCCACAGCCAAACCTGCCTTCCATCAAGGCAGTAAACCAAACCTTTGGTATGCTCCCTCAGTAGAATACATTAAGTTATAATCAAATTGCCATAATGAATTTACCAGTCTCAATCCCATAGCTGGAGGACTGCAGATCCTACACAAAAGCTGACACTGTGGCTAATGCTTTTCTTTATGTGAGCAGGGGAGACTCCCTATGGAGAGATGCTAGCCTGCCACCTCTCCTGGTTACTGGTTTTAAAGGTAATTGACTGAAATACCATCCCTGTCTTGAGGAAGATGAGTTACTGGTTGATAAGTATTCAGTTTTCAAGGAGTGTGTTTGCAAATCTCTTATAAAAAAATCTGCTTTCTGTAAGCTAGGCTTTGGAGCTTCACATAGCAGCGACTATTTTGAGGGAAAGTAACTTACTGTAAACACTTTATATAAATATTTCAAGCTGAAAGAAAGTCTTTTTCCTTGATCATTTTTGTTTTTAAAGCTGAGAAGTATTATTGAAATACTACTGTAATGTTGAGCAAAGGTTTTCAGGTTGCTTTTGGCAGGCTGGGGATGGCACCCAGCAAAGAAGGATGATAGGGATGCTGGAGAGGGGCTCTTCATTAGGGACTGTAGTGACAGGACAAGGGGTAACGGGTTCAAACTTAAACAGGAGAGGTTTAGATTGGATATAAGGAAGAAATTCCTTCCTGCGAGGGTGGTGAGATGCTGGAATGCGTTGCCCAGGCAGGTTGTGAGTGCTCCATCCCTGGTGGTGTTCAAGGCCAGGCTGGATAAAGCCTTGGGTGGCACAGGTTAGTGTGAGGTGTCCCTGCTTATGGCAGGGGGGTTGGACCTAGATGATCTTAAGGTCCTTTCCAACCCTAACTATTCTATGATTCTATGATATGGGCGGCTGGATGTGCTGTCTGCACACAGTGCCATGCTCTGTCATGATGTGTGCCCTGGAGATCACAATCTGTCTCTAACGCTGTGACTCCTTTAAACCCAGTTATCTGCATCTTTGAATAGTAAAAAAGAAGAAGGAAAAAGAAAAGAAAAAAAAAAAAAGACAATTAAATTCAAATTTACCTGTTCACTGTAGATAACCCAGTGCTGCCTCCATTGTCAGCTTCTTTCAGTGTTCCTGGAAGTTGTCAGGGGAAGTTGACTTTTGCTGTATTTCATTCTTGTATCAATGTTTATTTTTTCCTCTGTTAGCATATCAGTGACACTGAAGTTGTTTGACATTCTTGTTGCAACAGGAAAGGTTAATTAAGCTTGCAAGATCTGTTCTTCCTCTGTTTTCTGTGCTTTGAGCACCTGCAATAGGCTGCATTTTATTGCTTTCCAAAAGCATTTGTTCTGAGGGCTGTATGTCCCACTTGATAGATAGACCTTCACGATAGAAAGCATGTTAATGTTAATGCAATTACAGTGACTTATATCTGCTTCCTTGACTATTATAACTCTGAACAATATACCACTTGTTTTGTCTGCCATTTCCAGCCAGATACCACCTACCACAAATCAGCGAATTAAACTGCAAAGCGTCTTCTTCTCAACCCTCATTTAGCAGCCATAAATGCATATTGCGCTGTGTTCCTGACTTTTCAGCTTGTTCCCCACAGATTTAACCCCATGCCAGTTAAATCCCTGTGGTTGGGGCAGGTGGAGTCCCCAGAATGAGCCAGCACTGGCACAGTCGGAGCACACAGCACCAGCTGCACCAATGCCTCTGCTTTGAGTGCCTGCTCTTTCATTGAACTCCACAACGAGGGTCCGCCACGCCAGCTGTGTGTTTTGATCCGCAGCATTTTGGAAGCACTCCCATTGACCTGATTCTATATTTAATCTGGATGCTCATAAATTTTAAATTTGATAAACCTGTGTGGCCAAGATTTATTGAGCAAAAGGCAACGCCAACAATTTTTTCCTCTTGGCAGAAGTACAGTAAACAGATTACAGTAGCTTGCTAATTTAAAAGAAACATTGCTTTTTCGTTCATAAAACCAGCATCAAGGAGATCCTTATTTATTATCATTGTGGATGTTGTTTCATTCATATTAAATTTAGATGTCATTTCAGTCAGATCTTCCTTTGTCAGACAGTCACAACCCAAAGGTTGTCCTGAGCATGGGACAAGAGGCAACAGGCAGATGCGCAAGCTTAGCAAACTCAAGGCATTGTTGTGGTTATTCACCTTTGTGTTCAAAGCTTTTTCCCTTGATGGACAAGGGCCTCACTGCGTCTCTACAGCTCCACTGATGTGCTTTGGCCAGGTTCTCCCTGCTGACCATTGGCAAAGGTCTCTGTACCACCACACCAGCATATTGCTCTGACTTTTTAAAAACATTAGTGCATTTTTTAACACAGGGTTTGAAAGGAGATGGTTGTGCCAGCGCTTACTCCTTTGGATCTGCTTCAGCGTGTGTTTACACTTTCCTCTATTGATTTCTTCTGATAAGACAATGCAACATCTTGATATCTTCCACCCCAATGGCATATAGAGTGAGTAACAGAGAACAGGAAAAATAGCTGTCTCCCTAAATATAAGCATGTTAAATGGGGCTGGTGGTGAGAGGACAAAGCAAGCAGCACTGGGAGAGGCTGCTCTGCCATGCAAGTAGGGCTGTTGGGCTGGGAACAGGCACTCCAGTACAGGTTGAGGAGCTACACCACTGGGAACATTCGTCTACCGGAATTATGACCAAAACCATTCAATTTGGCATTGGGCTTTCCAGTCAGATCAGCACTGTCTTGCATGGCATCGTCTGCTCCCTGCCCAGCACTTTGCAGGCAAGCCAAGGCAAAGAGGAAAAAATTGCAGTTAAAATGGTTTCTAAAAGTGTCGGCGCAGCAGCATCCACATTAGCAGAGAGATGCTCTTATTTGTAACTAATTGCAGTTCTTTGCAGCATTTTGTAAGATATTCAGCTGAAACCATTTAATTGGCTGGACCGTTTTTCAGATTAAATACTTCCCAAATCAAAGTCCCACCAGGAATTTATATGGCTCCATAATTTTGCAGTGAAAAGAGCCTCCCTTTCATCAGTGGGCCTCTGTTTTATTTGTGCGAAAGCCACTTTATGGCACTCTGTGAAACAACCTCAAATGTAAATCGTATTATGCTCTTCATTATGGTTAGAGGTCTAAAAAGGAAATTTGCATAAGTGAAAATCAGGCAGTTGTAGGTCTCTATTCAGTTTAGGTCCCAGATCACAAATAATCTGCTGAAAATTCAAAGCCACTTGAAGTAAAATGAGGTTCTGGACTGATAAAAACACAAGAAAATTCACATGATTAGGACAAGTGTATGTCATTATTAATTACAATTTTACATGTCTTACTAGAAAACCCAGTTTGCTACCTGTTATGCAGATACATTGCCAATTGATTTCTCATTTTCCAGCATCTCTCTTGTTTCTATTCAAAGTTCATTTTATTCAAAGTTCTCAAATTCTGTGTCATTGCAGAATATTGTGCCAGTTCAAATCTTGGTAAACCACCACTTAAACACTTGGCAACAGCCAAATCTGTCCTTCCAGAAATGGGCAGTTGGCCTTCAGAGCAACCATTGCAGTGCCTAAACTCAGTTAGTTACACTTGCCCATGGGGAAACTCACTGGTCAGAGGGAGGCTGCCATGATTCCTGCCAACGGAATATGTGTTTTGTCAGACTTTATTGTGGGTGGGAATAACTCTGAGGTTTGAAAAAGTTGCTGCCCATGAGAATTCTTGCATCCGGAACAAGTTTCCCCACAGAGGATAGACACGTTTCTCCCCCACTTTTCCTTTTCCAAGGGAATGCTGAAAACCTGCTTATAGAGAAATCAGTTTTTAGGAGACTCAGAAAAACTGCTCAAATTATTATCATTTTGGCTTGGAAAATAGCTCTCCAGCAGAAGCAAAAATACAAGTAGGCATGAGAAATGAAGTGTGAAGTCTGCTCATAGAGCACCCCACACCTCCCTCACTCCCCTGGGTAGCTGCAGTCTGGACCATTCTGTATGAAAAGTAAATAAATATCTGAGGGCTGGTCTCTATGAATGGGCCTGCAATACCTACAGTCTTTTGGTGCCCAGCGTAGCTGGGGGGAAAGTCATGTAATGGTACAGAATAGCTTCTGGAACAGGAACTGAGTAAAATGTAGGGACAACTTAAGTATTTTACCGGCTAGGTTAATTCCTTCAAATGTTCCTCTATTTCTTTCCCTCTGATATTTAATATTTTAGTCCAAAGCAGAACTCCTAGGCTGGTTCACGTTGGTTAGTCTTTCAGAGAAGCAGAAAGGAGACATCCTGCTGGGGTGGTCAACCTTCCAAAGATGTAGGCAAATGGAGGTGCAGCATTCAAGCAAATTACTTTGGTGGAGAATTTGCACAGCCTTGAGGTTGTATAGATTTCAAATAGCCCTTAATTGGCAGTAGAGGTCAGGATGAAGGGATTAAGAGGAGGAAAGGAAAAGAAGAGGAGAAGTGGTAATTTAAAGTCTGGTTTCACATTCCTGGGATCATTGGTAAGGATAACAAATTAGGGACATAAGGAGGTTGTTTACAGAAGTTATATCCTCATTTGGACCAGAATGATGCATGCACTTGTCTGCACAAACCTTATACACTGGCTGCATTCTTTATTTCTAATTACTCATCTATTTTTCCCATCTGTTTTTCTTGCTTCTTATGTTTGGCTTTCTGGTCTTTAGAGTTTTCTGATCCTGGGCTCTGTCTCAGTCTCCTTAGAAAAGACATAGTAATGGACAAGTCATTGAGCCTTTCATCTGCCATTAATGATGAATTACACAGCCTGCACTAGGTCATCAGCTGCTATAAATTGGCTTAGGAACACTGAAATCAATATACACCAACTGAGAATTGAATTCCGTATATGTATTAGTACCTCATTTGCTTTAGTCTTTTTGGTTGTTTTGAACTCACAGACAACTTCTAAGTCCTACAGATTTATTTCTGGTTTATTTCTCACAGTGTTCCCATAATCCTTTGGGGTTTTTATTCATTTCTGATGTGATGCATCATCACCAGCTCTATTATTTCATTTCCGATGCCTTTTAGGACATGATTTCTGGTCCAGCTTTCTAGTGCCTACTTGTGCTTTCCGTTTGTTACAATGAAAGATGGAATCAGTCTGGATTTTTTGGTCTTATAAAAGTATGATTATATTTGAGCATACTGTCCTAGTCACCTGGTTGAAAATGTCCCACTTTGTGTTGGTGAAGACTGTAAGGTGATCAAAGGTAAGCAGGTTTTCTTTTCACTACTGCCATGATTTTAATTCCATCCCTCCAGAGTACAGATTCAGAAAGCTCTCATCTCCAAAGAGGGGGATATTTTTCTTTAAAGCTATCCTGATATAAGAGTCATCCTTATATTTCTACACTTTTTCTTCCACTTTATAGATTTAGCATATGATTTCTTTCTTGCAACTCAGATGAATTCTTAATCAGCTCCCATGTATTTTTTTTCTCTAGTACCATATTTTTCCTCCAATATGTTCCCAAAACCAGTAATATCTAAGTACTCCAAGTAGGCCCAAAATAGTTCCAGACCATTTTCATATGAAAGAATTCATCTTTGGTCAGCACCACTGAAATGATCTGAAGGATTTCTTTCTAGAGCACTACTACCAGTCACAAATTAAACCTTGTCATTATCTCAAATGATGTCGCTATGCCAGAAAATGTAGCATGGAGCTGGTTTTATATCCTTCTTTGAATTACTTTAATTATCGTGCTTGAAATCTTGTCGTATTACCATGTCTTCGTATTATCCCCAATGGGAGGTTGTCAAATTTCATTATGTTATGGTGACTCTCATTTGATGGCTCAAACATATTTGCTGCATGAACCAGCCCTTGTGTATTACTCAAGATTAAGTCAGGAGCATGCCTGCTATTCTCTGAAATGAACTGTTGAAAGGAGAGGTTGACCTAATTAGAAAACTCTCCCAAAGAGCAGCAGAGAACGAAGCTCCTGTGAAACAAAGGACTCCTCTGGTTTTCACTGAGATTTATTTTTTGACCTATTATGTTCCTTCTGTACTTCTCTGCATCATAAATGGCTTTAAGATAGAAAGCTTAAGTGGTTAAAATAACTGGAGGGGTGAAAAGTTGTTCACAGTCCAAGGCTGCATCTTATGGGTGCTGCAGAAAACAGTAAAATGAATAGTGGGGCTGTCAGCTTCCAGTGCTGCATGTTGAAGTCTCAGCACTGCTACTTAGGGCAGGAGCTCAGATGTGCAGCCTGCAAAGTACCCGAGAAAGACTGGACAGGTAAAGTCTTTTACTGTGTTGAGTGACAATTTTCCCTCTTTGGGGAATCTGCCTGAAATAAGGATAAATACTGAATTTTCTTTCTTTCCCACACAAGAGTTTCCTTTCTTTTTACATGTTACAGCACAGATGTTACTTTTCATGGGTGTTCTTGCTTACCAAGTTACTTTCGGTTGCTTTGTCTGATTTTTTGTTTGGTTGGTTGGTTTCAGGTGGAAAAATGAATAAAATACTCAGTATTGCCAAAATGGCAAGTGGATCTGTGTGATTTTATAGAGCTCCTTCTGCAGTATTATCAACTCTCTCCAAAATTATGAGTTAGATGCTGTTAGAATAGTAAATATGTAAATTCATGAGTAATTCGCAAATGTCCTTGAGCCACTGAACCCGTTGCAATTGTGCAACGTGTCTCAGTTCAATGGAATTGTTCAAGTTCTTACTCCAGATGACAGAACTGACTTTCATCTTCCTACATTTAAAAGCTTTCCATTTCATATCTCTTTAGATACCGATTATAAACAAGCTTAAAATATTACAAGGGCAGGAGGGGCAGTCAGAGAAGTAACACTGCTTGCCTCTCCTTTTCAGCTACTTCTTTTTGCTTCTGCCTTGTCATTGCAATCAGTTCACCTTTCTGCTTTTTTCACAAGTCCCTTCGAGTTAAGAGGCTGTGCAAAACTCTTCAGCTTTCTTCTGTGCTTTGTAGGCACAGTGAGAAGAGCAGTGTGTAGTGTGGTAGGTGTGGGATTACGCACGTATCTGTTGCAGCCTGAACATAGTTTGGAAAGCCACTCAGATCTCCAAATGTGTGTGTTTCCAGCATCACATCGCGGCAGATGTACCGATGTTTTCAGTCTAATCATACAAACTGTATATGGAACTTACCATATTGATAGGATACTTTTTCATTTGTCCTTTCAGACCTTCCTGTGACCTGTCCCTCTCCAAAGGAGATCTCTAAAGTTGTTACCTGCCTTTGAGTAATCTTAAGTTTTTTAATCTGCTTACATGAGAAAAAGCATTAACCAGGTTCTTGGAGACCTCTGCTGGCAATATTTTCCTACCAAGTCTCTCAGATTTCCTTATGCCAAAATAGGGCTGATGCCAGTAGAAAAATATGAACTTGCTCACCTTTTCAATGGGACTTTCTAAAAAGCATTTTAGGTATATTGAGACAGATGGAGTTTATGAAAGTAACATAAGGAAGTCAGAGGTTTTGTAGAGCCTCCAAAAACACATGGCAATTTGAGTGGAATTTGCTTATGGAGTCTGGCTAAACTTAAGCCATCTCATAAGTGTCTGAAAATTGCCAGTGCCAGTTTTAACCAAATTCCACCAAAATGTATCTCTGATGTCTGCTTTTGGACTTTCTTAGTTTTGTTCAATGTCATTAATACAAGTATTGTGTCCAAAATTTCTTCATACACAAGAAATATCTTCCTATGGTGGTACTTGGAGGTATGTCCCTAATGTAAGAAGAAGACTGAGAATTTGGATCTGAAGTAGTGCCTGAAGCCATGCAGACCTAAATAACCTTAATTCCAATGCAAAGGTAGTTCTAAATTACAAGTGTTGAAGTTGGATGCCAAATTTTAGAGCTTTGAAGCCTAAATCATATTGACCCCAAAGAAGAAAATGTCTCTATTTGAAAGATCAGGGGTCTAACAGTGCCATTAGTAAAGAAAAGGGTATCACATGGACTGTTGCTTTGGTTTTGTACGATGATCAGGGTTTCTGAAGCTACTGTGTCTCATCAAGTGTTTTAATTAAAAATAAAATGAAATCAGGTTCTGATCTTGCATGTGCCACCTTCAGAAGCAGAAGTGGACTCGGGGAAAACTGTCTTTAGCCGTTATTAACCGTGTTATTAAATCCAACCCTTAAATGTGCTAATAGAGAAAGAAATGGTCACTTGCTTGCACCGAGAGAGCACGCTGTTAGTTACAGATATAAAACTTTATTCGTTACTTCTGCATGGCAGCTCAGCCCAGCTGGATTCAGAAAATCAGCGATGCACACGCAGCCATAGAGGAAAGCGTCGTCTGGGAATGCCGAGCAAATGGGAGGCCAAAGCCCTCGTACCGCTGGCTGAAGGATGGGGAGCCCCTGCTGCCCCAGGTAGGCACCACTAGAGCCCTTTGTTGAGGAGGAGGGTCACAGGCTCTGTAAGTCCTTTCATGCTCCTCCAGGTTTCTCATCTCTGTATGTTTTATTACTTTTAGAACAGAAATAGAAAGAACAGTGTTGCTTTGATATCCCCCCCCACTGTGTAGGCAGTCCTTTGCTATGCCTGGTGGGCACCACTGTACGGCTTCAGAATTGCTGCTGTCAGTGACAAGCAGGACACACGACTTCTCTGTGTTCAGAGGTCATTCCTGAAATGAAGTCAAACCTAGGCAAATCCTGTTCAGGTGAACTTCAGCTGCCAATGAAACCCTAGCATTTCTGCTGGTCTTTAACGGTGTTTGTGCTCCTGCTGAGCTGTGTCCCTGTGCAGGAGCATGGCCTGCAATTGCTAGGGACGTGAAGAGCTGTCTAAAGGAGGGTGATACACAGGAGCTGGGGAAATGCACCTTGTCCCATTGCCATGCCTGCCCAGCCTCTCACTGGAGAGCCGTCACTCAGTGCCTTAATCCCCCGTTATAACTACAAATTGAAAACAAGTGACCAAATCATTGCTTTCATGTAGCCAGCATTTTTTTCCCCTTCACTTACTGTGAAAGAATATGGCGGCCCAGATTTGATCAAACCCTGACAAAGATTTGCTCAAACATTAGATTTCTGCCCTACAGCCAAGTAGAAAGCCAATAGCTCTTTATATTACTGGGGTTTTTTTTAAATGGTAAAACTCCTGGGGAGGGAGGGAACACTTTGCTGTACTTATTAAAATTGATAACACAAGCTCCATATCCTTAGGCTGACAAATGATACCCTGATCTTTTGTTCCACACACTAATTTTACTTGCTTCATGCTGGTCACTAGCAGATGGTCTTGTACTTAAACCATATTAGTGGCTGATATGAGGTAAAGGATCATTAAATTATTAACATCTATATTGTTACCAGTAAATTGCAGAGGGTTTTAAGTATTTCTCTCTGTGCTAGCTAATATGGCAACCAACCTTACTAGCCTTCATTGCTGTATATACTCATAATACCATTGTTTTAAATGTTTTAAAGAATACAGTTGGCTGTGATATGCCACTATAGAGCAGAAGGGCATTTTTTGATTCAGGTTTATCTACTTGAAAAGATATTAATCCAAATGATCTGGATATTAAATCACAGAGAGGTCAAGGGAAAGTCTTCCAGTTCAAATTGTATTTGCCAACTACTGTATTGGTTTTACCATTTAGAATCTACCCTGATATAAATTTTGCTGGTGCACAAATAGATCAGAGCATGCAAATTCTTCCCATTACTGCTACATATTTTTTTGCCCACCTTGGTATGAAACACAGCACAACCACTGCTGGGTTTCTGTTCTAAGGAGGGATCTCCTTATTTACTTTTTCATTTGTTTTACCGTTTCCTACAGGGCAGAGTTCAGCTAGAGCAGGGCTCGCTCACAATAACAAACGTCAGTCTGTTGGATGCCGGCATGTACCAGTGTGTAGCAGAAAACAGATATGGCATCATTTTTGCCAGTGCAGAACTGAGTGTCATAGGTAAGTTTACTATTCCGAATGTTGCAAACCACCCAAAAGCAGCAAAGTCTGAATAGACTTTTCATCATTCTGATGGCAGTTGTAATGCTCCTGTTCCAAACCCTCACCAAGAACAGCTCCTGTCCCACCTGCTTTGTGTGCACCTACTCTACTCATCCCTGTTAATACCTGGAGAAGCTCCTGTGAATCCAGGTGGTTAAATACGTGATAGGAGGGAGTACAGATAATAGAGCCAGGCTCTTCTCAGTGGTGCTCGCTGCCAGGACATGAGGGAACAGGCACAAACTGAAACATAGGAAATGCCATTTAAACATCAGAAAAAGTTTACTGTGAGGTTGGTTGAGTGCTAGAACAGGTTGCCCATCCTTGGAGATGCTCAGCGCTGAAACAGACGTGGCCCCAGGCAGCCCACTGTAGCTGCCCCTGCGTGAGCAGGGGTACTACGGGACCATCTCTGGAGGTTGCTGTCAGCCATGGCTGTCCTGCAAGTAGGTACCTCATTCACAAGTATTGCTCTTGTATGACAGGCAGGCCTAGAAACCAGTATGTCAGCATAGATTTGTAGTTTCAAAGGGTTAAATAGAATTCATGATTACAAAACTGTGGTTTAGTTGTTTTCAAAGTGAATGTTCAATAGCATCATTCTCTTCTTTATTCTGAAGAAGAAAAGCATGAGGTCTTTTCTGATGATGGCATTTTCAATTATCAGTCATTTTTTATCAGCACTGATAGATGCCTGCATAGAAAAAAAGATAAAATCATTTGAAAGACTGTCAGCACTGCTATTCAAGAAAAGTACAATAATGCTCAATAAATTAGGCTTCAGAGTGCTAAGATAGATTGGACATGTTACTGCATGAAAGAAATCAAAATAAGTTGCTGGTACTCTTCCCATCTATTTAAAACCCTGGTGAAAATGGGCCTTTAGGAGGAAGGCAGGTCTATTCAGAAGACTTAGGCCTCGGCAGTGGACAACTCCAGGGCCTCCCCATGCCCAGCAGCACCCAGGGGCCACCCTTGTGTCTGCATAAAGAGCAAAGGCTTTGGAGAGCCTTCTCTTAAAAACCTGCCAGATTACTTGCATTTGGCTGACTTCTCATTTGGGTTATGCAACCTTGCTTCTGCATGACGTGTGAAAAGTATCAGAATGGTCTGCTGCAGATTAATTCCTATGGAATCAATTCCTATGGATTAATTCCTGTGGTTTAATTTGGCATATTTTTAAAGAAAACTGGTATGTTTTCCTTTTCACTGTAGTTTTCAAAGGAGGTCAATATTCTGAGCTCTAGCTGAGAAGCGTTAGCTTTTAAACAGATCTTTCTGAGTATAAAAATGGTGATTTTAAAAGATCCTGATGTTAAGCACTTGAAATGATTAAACACCACTAATAGAAAGTGAGACTTATAGCAATATAACGTGAAAAAAAGAGAAAATTACAGGCAGAGGTTTTCTTAAAGTGATTCTTCTCTATTATTGTTGCCAATTATATTGCCCTGAATCTTCAGCTAAAAGCAGGATCCTGTTGTGCTGGCATTGTAAAAATGTATAGTAAGATTCGGTTCACCTTAAAGAAATCTCAGGCTTAATGTTTTTAAAGAACAATTAAAATAAGAAAAAATAAGAAGGGTGGGCCTAGAGTGGAAAAAAAAGAAGTCATTAAAATCCTCATTTGACAGGCAAGGTGTGAGGAAATCAAATGCTCTACCTCCAAGGTGTCACAGGGAAGCTGTTCTGAGAACTGAGCCCAGGGTTTCTAAATGTCAGATGACAACATTTTGAACATCACAGAATAAAAGCCATATTGTGCAGCCGCTCTGCCTCGTGCAGAGTCAAGCAGGAGGTAGTAAATGACTTGCCAGAAATGCAGTCTGAACTGTTCAATACACAGATAGAAATAGCAGGAATAGTCAAAAATTTATTTTGCTCATAAGCTGTGGACAATCATCTAAGATGTGACTTCCACAAGTAATGTTGTATCAATTATGATAATGCAATATAAATGATAGTCCATCTGGTTCTAAGTGCACTGGTGGAAAGTTGTCCTTAGGATGGCTCCTTTCATTTTGAAGTGTTTTACATAGCTGCTGTTGGTTTTCAGATGGCTCTTTCATAGTCTTCAAGAGCATGCATGTCTTCGTCTATGCTAAAATGTAGTCAGTCATCTGTGGGTAGACAAAGAAGACAACACAGTTCATAGAGCAGTGAACTCTGCCTCATGAAAGTAGAAGACGAGTTACATTTGAGCATAAAACCTATCCCATTATCAGCACAGGAAATTTAAACAGGAGAGGTTTAGATTGGATATAAGGAAGAAATTCTTTCCTGTTAGGGTGGTGAGGCGCTGGAATGGGTTGCCCAGGGAGGTTGTGAAGGCTCCATCCCTGGCAGTGTTCAAGGCCAGGTTGGATGAAGCCTTGCTTGGCATGGTTTAGTGTGAGGTGTCCCTGCTTATGGCAGGGAGGTTGGAACTTGATGAGCTTAAGGTCCTTTCCAACCCTAACTATTCTATGATTCTATGTTTTATATATCCAAAAGAACTGAGGCAGATGAGATGCCTTAAGAAAAAGGAATTTGCTTTCTTTATCACATGGCAAGTTTTTGTCTACCAGCTGTTTCAGGTAAGATTTAGATCATTTTATGGAGCATGAAGCAGATGCAGAGCAAGGTGATCTAAACTCTAACCGCCAAGGGTGCAGCAAGAAAATAAGTGGAGGAAAATGCTGCAAGTTCAGGGGATGCAGGAATGGTGCGGGCATGCAGCTAGCAAAGAACATGGAGAGTATTAGAGGGGACTGGGAAGAGTTTGTTGCAAGCTCCTGTCAGCAAAGATATAGCAAGCAAGACAGGAGTTGTTCATAAAACCCTTGAGCTACCTCACTTGTTAGCTTTGAGCTTTCTACATTGAAAAAAAAAATAGTTTTCTTACTTGATATAAATAAAACCTTCTGGTTGTCTTTGGAGAGTTTCCTACCAGAGTCAGTCAAGAGGCAGCCACCTCAAAGCTCTGCATGCCACCAGGTCTCATCAAATAAATCATTAAAAATCCTTTGAGGCAAGAATCAGAAGCCAAGCCATCTCCTCCCTCCCTGGCCTGCCTTACAGCCAGGCTGCAGACTGGCTGCAGGGCTTTGGTGGTTACTTCAGTGAACATCTGACTGTTTTTCACAAAATGGAAGAGTGTGCCTGAAGGGACTAAAAAGAGATGATTTTAGAGTATCTCATACCCTGGTACTTACTTAAGTCTTGCCCTGCTTTGCTTGGTTCAGTACCTGGCCATGTCTAGTTCTCCCACCTTTATAGCATTAAAATCAAAAAAGCCAGTTTATGCAGCTTATGAATATAAAGCATAAAAATGCCATCTTTTCTGGAAATGATGATCATGCTGTTATGACACAAAAAAAGGAATGCACTATACAATTCATGCATGTGTAGTTCTTGGGGGTGCTGCCCCAAATTAGATGTGCATAACACTGGGTGTCTGCTTCCTGCCGAGGTTACTGGTTTCTGAGGTTTGTAGCTGAACTGTTTGTTTCAAGTCTAAACAGTGCTGAAGCATTCCAGCATCTGTTTGCCCCATCTGTACATGCACACAGTTCATAAAGTCAGATCATTTAGGAATTGCATCTGAGAAACAGCCCTGGAATATTGTAATGCTCAAAAAAGCCTGACTTTGGTTTCTGATCTGTTGGTTTGTGCTTTTCTTCTTTCAGCCGTCAGTCCAGACTTTTCCAAAACACTCTTGAAAAAGTTAACTCTTGTCAAAGTGGGTGGTGAAGTAATCATTGAGTGCAAGCCGAAAGCTTCCCCCAAACCTACTTATTCTTGGAAGAAAGGAAGAGAGATCCTAAGAGAAAATGAGAGGTAATGTTTTAAACTAACCATTTCTTTCATTAGCCTGCTCCAACTCAGGGACTTTCAGCAATAAAGCCTGAATTTGTCATTAATAGCTTCTCAAAATTGACTTGCAAATAAATACGAAAACAGCCAGTGTTCGATCTCAAGGAGCTAGGGGTGAGACTTCTATTCTCATTGTGTTCATCCAGTCTCTGTGTGCTATTAAAGCATCCCTGCCAAGAAGCTGATAAAGATACATTCTAAAAAGCAAATATTTTGCTTCTGCATTGCTCTAAATATCCACTATCAAAAAAAAAAATGTTTCCCAGGAAATAAAACTCTCCACCGCAGATTACACTGCTGTGGTATATTACTCAGGGCCCCACAGACAGGAATTATTTGGCAGTAACTAACTTGGCAGTCCCATAGGTGGCTTAGCCAAGCCATTTCTTTATTCTTCTTTTTTTTTTGCTAATTCCAAAGAAGAGCATTAGTAGGAAGCAGAAGGCTGCATTTCAAATTCCTGTGTGTGGTTTTGCAGTGCTTTCTGCAAGGCCATGAGTGACTCTGTAGAGGTGAAGTTGTGTTACCTGTCCTGCTTGCATAGTGCATGAGAGCGGGACCAAGAGAGCTGTCCTTCACAGTCCTCAAAATATGCTGCACCACTGGGATTGATAGGAAAAATCCTGTCCTATGAATAAAGGTCCAAAATCCAGAAATTACAGGAAATTGTTACTTTTAAAAGCTTAAACCTGTTCCTGGTTTTGGAAAGTAGTTTTTGCTTCATTTAACCTGCCTGCCTGTAACGTACATTGGTATATGTTCTATGGCAATGCGTATGAGTATGCAAAAAACTATAGTTCATTTAGAGACAGATGGGTAAAATAACAAACAATCTATTTCTGACTTATTTATCTCTTGTGACCTGGTCTTTACAAAGCTGTTGGCTGTGGACAGTTTGACTTGCCTCTTGGGATAAAAAGAGTTGAGTGATCAATTACACAGAGCTTCCCCTAGCAGGCAGGGTACAAAGCTGTGAGAGGTCAAAGTTATAATAGATCAAAATATATTGATTTTTAAAACTGAAATATCTTGCTGTTCTGGTGGAGGTTGTGCAAAGGATTAGAAGTACTAAAGACTGGAAGTTTCAGGGTGTCTCCCATCCTCGCTGGCACAGCCCATTGCTGAAATGTGCTTTTTTTCTCTGACGCTGTTCTCCTAGGCACAGCACAGTTCTTTCTCCTCATTCTAATTTAGGAGTGGGAAAGAAAGCATTAGTTTATTGAGCAAGGGCTGAGGAAAGGAAAGGAAAGGAAAGGAAAGGAAAGGAAAGGAAAGGAAAGGAAAGGAAAGGAAAGGAAAGGGAGCAGTTTCTTGCTTGGTCACTGCTGTACACTGCTAGCAACAAAGCGATATTTTTTTTTAGCGCTACTCTCTCACCTGCAAACTTACCTAAAAATTGAATGCTGTAATACAGCAAAAACCCTGGCTCCTGATTTCCCAAGGGAATGTGATTCACGCTCTGGTAGCATAAGGCTAGGCAGTAGCTCAGGTTGCCTGTGTGCTTACTTCCAAATAACTTTTGAACTAGTTATTTGATGTAGATGTTTCAGTTGGTTTCCACCCAAGGTTAAGAGAACAGGAGATACACCTCAAAAATAGCAGGTTTCTGCAAAGCAGGTGAGAAGTACATGTAGTCATTAAAACTTGCTAAATAGCACATACTGTGCTGGCCACAGCCGCTGTGCCCAGGCAGACTCTGGGCAGAGGCTGGGAGGACAGGCTGTGAGTACAACGCGGTGCTCTGAGCAGCGAAGTGTTGAGCTCAAACACAATCCACAGCAAGGCTGATGTGCTGGTGCTCTTGGCAGCGGCAGGCTCAGTGCCACACTCCTCCTGCCGAGCGCGCTGCGCCAGGACGCGGAGCCTCCCACCCGGGCACCAAGCCCTGGATGGGAAATCAGACGTGAAATGTGCCCAAGCAGGTGTGAAATTTTCTGCTACTTCAGCCCAGGGGTTTTTCCACCAGCCAGATTATCCAGAGGGGCCTATCTGGCAAAATGTCTTAATAAACAGCGCTCTGTTGACTTGGCACTTGGACCTGTTTAGTCCTTACACACAGTTGGTTGTGTCTCTCGTGGGGACGAGGATGTTGATTCCTTGCCACCGCCTTTATTAACCGTTCTTGCAGTCTGTACCTGGAGACAATTAGGAAATTATATTGTCTTGTATGGTCGTGGCATTGTTCGTTGGCACCATCTGACTTTAGGGGCAGGAGAGACCCCGTGCTTCACGTTCCTGTATTTCTGGTTTCTTTGGTTGCTGAAATATTATCTCCTTCCTGCTGTCCCACGGGACAGCAGCACTGACTGGAGTCCAGTTCTACTACCTCCCTACACCCACACTTAATGTGTGGGCTTCAGACAGGAACTTTCTTGGCTGTTGGAAGAAAAAAAATGTTGAAATGCAGGAAGAAAGATGCCAAGAAAAGCTGTTGCTGAAATCTCTTCATCTAGGGCAGAAAAGAGAACTTTTAGACAGACGTGGGAGATGAAACTTAAATTAATTCAAGTTTCAGAGAGGCACCTGAAAATCTGGGTACCTCTCCAAACTGAATTTGATCATGTGAAGGTTAATCAATATAGGTGATCCTTCCAATTCCAGGTGGAGTTAAAAGCAATGTTAATGTGTCAGTCCTTGCTTTGAATTCTGATGTACAGCCCGATGGCTACCATGGCAATCGCTCGAGCATTTCTCCTGGGGTTTGTGTGACACTTCAGATAGAATGTAATGTTAGGGACTCCTTACTGGAGACAGAAATAGTGTGCATCAGATTTTGCTGCCAGGACTCTTTCTCCGGAGGTTACTGCTGTCCAGGAGGCAAAACTAAGTGTGTTGTTCAGTGTTTGCCCAAAGAGCAGAGGCTACCATGGAAAAAAGAGCTTTATTGTTTTAGGTTTCATATTCTTCTCTGGAGGCTGAGGTAGTGTGTACTGCACCTCTAATGAATACCATGCCCTGAAGGCATCTCTTACTGGTGGTTGAGAGCTGTGCAATTGTGTTATTAGAAATTCTGCCCTGGGGTATAATTATATTATTGCAGTCATTAAAGTCAGTTCATCTCCATAATAATGGAAATCCTGCCTTGAAGGCCTAACTGAGTCAAAATAATGTTGGGAGCCTGACTCCAGAAGGTAAATTTTATATAGAAACAGCTATAGCACAGATAGAGATATATTGGAAATGCTGCTTGGAAACAAAGACTATTTCTGTATGGGTAAAGATACAGAGATAGTTTGCTGTCTGTGATCTTCCCTTCACATTTCAGTGCAAAAAATTGCTGTTACACTCTGTGGGAAAGTTTGCAGTCCTATTAATGCCACTCTGTACAAATCAGCCTCATACAGCCACTGGTAGAGAAGAGCAGGTGGGTTTGCTGCTTGCCACAGCATCTCACACCTTCCACACCATAGGGACAGAAGGCATGACTAAAATACCCCTACCCTCTGGAAAACCCTTGATTGGGAATAGGGGATACCATTTAGACAGGAATGGTCACCATAAAGCTGTACAGGCTGTATCCTCAGAGAGGTAGTAGTATACGAGTAGTGCTTCTGACCCACTTGCCCCAGCACATTCCTCAGGCAGAAGCCATTTTATCCTTTTCATATGCACTCTTGTGCGTATAACCTGGAAGTCTGAGCCAGTTGTCGAACTCTGCAGCTGACAGGGAGTCGTTCTGAAAGCCAACAAGCGCTGGGAACTCAAGGTGTAAGGGGTGTCTTCTGGTGATTATAAACTGATTTGGGACATGTCAGATTGTTCATCAAAGACAAAGAGTTGAGTTCAGAATGTTTTTCACTTACCATTTGGTTCTTCTATATTCATTTTTCCAGACATGTTTAGCTCTGATTTCTTTATTCTGAGATTTTGGAGAGCTGGGATCCCATTACATAGGTTCTCATTTCTCACATCCCAGCTTACATCAGTGTCACTCATAAGGGATCCTGGATTTAAGCCTGTGAGATCAAGATGGAGAATGTTGCTGCCCAGCTGCCTGAGGAGGGCTGGCATTCAAACAAGGGAAAAACTCCTGGAATGGGGAGTGCACAGATGGTAGAGCCAGGACTCATGTTTTTGATTTAAATCTCAGTAGCACTTTGGTCTTACAATCTTATGTCTTCATCCCCCTGATTTTATGAAATAACATAGGCGATCTCAAGTGAGTTTTTGGATCTGTGGCATCATATACATAGGACATAGTCATAATATAGTCATTATACGTGGGGACATGGTCTTATGCACTTATCACACCATGTGAAAGACAGATAATCTGAACTGTGCCTCTACTTTGTTCCAAAGCTGTCTCAGAAACCAAATCAACCATTCCTAGATGCCAGTTGGAGTTACAAAGGTAGAGGGTAATTTTGCATGAGATTTACCAATACAAAACAAAAATCCATAATTATCCACAAGTTTCAAAATATTCCTATTAATTGATGGCCGCTGTATAACACTGAAGTGAATGAAAGCAAGTCCTTAATGGAAGGACGTAACTTCCCTTCTAAAGCCAAACATTCGTCAGTCAGTGGTATTTCCCTTTTGTGACAATTATTTCCTGGCATTACATTGCAGATATTATTCATTGGCAGGAGTAGGAGGAGTAATCATGACAGTCAGATTGTTCTTGCAGGATTTTGTTAATCTTCTCCTAATAATTCAATTACATCTAATACAACAACGTTAGATAAATTTGTTACTGAGACCAGTGATTTAAAACCTTTATTTTCAGGTGATCTTATCACAGAAACCTTTCAATTTCTTCATAATTACAGTGTGGGTTCCCATGGAGAACTGCACTCAGTTGCAAGTGCAAGTGGTTCATCCTTGTGGTGGTGGAAATAAGAAATCACTGTAGTTGCCAGCTCATTCATTCAGATTTCCTGGGTGCAGGAGGGATATTCAGACTCTGTGTGATTAGAGACAAATCCTGGAGCTACACAGAGAGCTGCCAGCTGAAACTGAAACAAGCCTCTGTCACAGCTGCTCCCACACTCCAAACTGCTCCAAACTCCACATCCTACAATGGAGCTACAATTCTCTTTGAACTAGAGATCAGGAAGCATTTTTAAAACCATTTAAACCAGTTAAATCAGCAGTTAATTTAAAGCAGTTCATTTTAAAACAAGCCTCCCTTAATTTTCATATGGTTTTCCATAGCCCATAAAAAACCCAACACTGCAATGCAACAAATCTGCAGGTGCTGTTACGTAGGTGCACAGCATCCGGAGGTCTGCTGTGGAAGCACTGGGGTTTAATGTTAGAACTGAGACTGGTCCTGTGATCCTCATCAACAAACTGGGGTGTTTTTTCACTCCAATGCATATATTGAACTGTCTTCTAATAACTTGCCACCAGAGGCCATTTTATTAGACTTTCTTGAGAAAACTTCTCATGGAATTGGTCAAGAGGTGTATTTCGTAGTTGGCATAGAATGATTTTGCTGGAGTAGTGTAGGAAGGGGTTGTTAGGCACAGCTTTGTAAGGCAAGGTTTGCATCACTTTTCTTGCAAGTCTCTCCTCTTTTCTCAGGTGCTTGTTTTGGACGGTCAGAAATTACTTTTAATTTACTTGCCATAATGGTAAGAATTGCATTTATTTATTTCTCCCAGGGTTTTGGTTTACATACCATGACAGAACAAGGGTGAATCGCTTTAAACTGAAGGAGGGTAGATTTATTAGATATTAGGAAGAAGTTCTTCACTATGAGGATGATGAAGCACCGGCACAGGTTGCCCAGAGAGCTGTGGCTGCCCCATCCCTGGCAGTGTTCAAGGCCAGGTTGTATGGGGCTTGGAAGAACCTGGTCTAGTGGAAGGTGTCCCTGTCCGTGGCCAGGGGTTGGAAGTGGATGAGCTTTAGGTCCTTTCCAACCCAAACCATTCTATGATGTATGGTATCAGTCTATCACAGAGACATACTGTCACTTCCCAGAGGTGAGGCTATAGCATTGTGAGGCTCAAGAGCAGATGAGGGAGACATTGTGTTTCAGTCTCTTGGTCTACCATGGTGGCTTCCTGCTGTACTCATTCTCCTTTTCTCCCTAACCGTAGACTGTGTGGAGGAAAGCCAAGATAGGTTTTATGCAGAAAAATACTGTATTTCTGCCAGTGTTGTGATTTCTTACCAGACACCCACAGAAGTGTTGACTAGCCAAAGCACTGCGGACAAGCTGTGGTACAGCAGCAGGATGAAGCGCTTCAATCAGGGCTGGTTCTAATGGCCACAGGAGTTGGAGAGCCCTGTTCTCAGGTGCTTCAGGGCATCACTGCAAGGAGGGCAGCAAGGCTGGCAGTGTCAGCTATCTCATGCACTTGGTAAGAGCTTGCATGTGTTAAAATCAGATTGGGTATAAGGAAGATTAGATTGGATATAAGGAAGAAATTCTTTCCTGTTAGGGTGGTGAGGCACTGGAATGGATTGCCCAGGAAAGTTGTGAGGGCTCCATCCCTGGCAGTGTTCAAGGCCAGGTTGGACAAAGCCTTGGGTGGCATGGTTTAGCGTGAGGTGTCCCTGCTTATGGCAGGGGGGTTGGAACTGGATGATCTTAAGGTCCTTTCCAACCGTAACTATTCTATGATTCTATGATTCCTAATGTTCTCTTAAAGCTCTTGGAAGTCACAATTACTCTGCTACCACACTTGTGCTCAGTGTAGGACAGAAAAATAATTGTACTTTTAAGCACCAAAACAAATTGCTGTTCTCCTATAATTGTTCTTGTAAAACCCTTATATCATTAGAACTGTTTCTTTTCTATGAATATACAGTACATGCATTGTTTATCCAGTTTAATTGTAAGGAAAGAAATTCATAAAAAACAAATGATGTTCTGTGCTGGTAGCAGAGAATATGAAAGTGTCCAATTAAACATCCACTCACTATGACTTGTATAATAGCAACATCTGTTATCTTAATTAAACAAGTTTATGTATAAAGGGACTCTCATAGTGCACTTTGTTAGAGCAGGATCTGACCTAGATACTCCAGGCACGTTCACTATCCTCATGGAAATTTTCCCAGTTGGTCCCATTATCTTGCAGTCTTGACAAGTTTTGTGATACATGAGCACAGTCTCGCACACACAAATTCATGCTGGTTAAAGCAGGAAGATTGCTGGGGTTTTTTTAACTGAAAACCAGCACGAGTGCAGAAAAGCGGCATATAACACCACTTATCCATTGAGTTCAGTCACAGAAGCATTTGGAAGTGTAAGGAGTGCCTGGCCAACTTGGACCTTGTCAAATAAACCTCAGGAGAGAAAGCTGCACTTCCAGAAAGTGCTTACAATTCATTTTCAAATGGGCCTATGTGCTTCAGGATTTAAGTAATTTAGGACCAGATTTTTCCAAGTATTTCATTGATGCTTTCCCCACTGTAGCCTAGTCAGAGATGATCTAAAAGTGTAAGTTCAGTTTTGAAAACCCTGGTGCCCTGGTAACTTCTGAAAAGAAGATGGAGAGTTGAGACCGGAAAGGAGCAATGAGAGTCCAATGGGGTCTCTCAGGACCCACCTGCAAACAGAATCCAAAACAGAGCTGCCCCAGAATTCCAGCCTCATCAGAAGGAGATGTGGTCTGCTGCTCAGAGCTTGTGGGAAGGTCCAGAGCCCCTTGCTTGGGGCTGTAGGACTCTAGGCAGCTGTAGCTGAAAAGTGTTTCAGATACGTGAATACACAGCTGTGCCTGCAGGCTGATTAATATGGGCAGTGAATGTTAATTTGTTCATGACGAATGCCGCCTGACACAGGCACTGCCAGCTGCTTCAGAGAGGAAGCTGAAGTCCTGCCTGCGGGAAGCAGAGCTTCTCCATCCCATCCCCAGTGCCCAGGCCAGCATGGAGCCAGCAGGAGTCACAGGGTAGAGCCCAAAGCAGCAGCCTATCTCTTCTTCCAGGAGCTGGAGTGATTGTAGCCAAGGAAGAGCAGAAAGCTCTCATCTGATTTTTTCTTTGTAGCCTTCTATGCTTCAAAACTATTCAGAAAGACTTTTCTCTGTGGAAGAGGTTAGCCATGGGTTTCTCAATGGTTTCTCATCCTAAGGACTCTTCTCATCCTAAGGGTTCTTGATTTACAGCCCCCTCAGTTGGGTGTTGCTTTTCTAACAGTGACATTTTAATGTGTTCACTTCAATGCTATGTCATTTTAAGAAGGAAAGATTGTGAAATCAGACAAGAAGAGAAAGGCGTTTGTCTTATTCTTTCAGTGTGTCTTGAGTTTAAAAAGTTGTGCAAGTTCCAGTTTTTTATTAGTGGCTAATTACTTTAAAGAGCCAGAAAGAAAATGGCAATAGGACAAACAGCACATCTTTCTGAGTCCGGTGCCAGGGTCCAAACCATGGTTATATTTTTATACTGATTACTTGAGAGATGAATTACCAGCAGTGGCTTTTGGACATGCAGCCTAGTGACACTTCAGCAGAAAATAAAACCTCAAAGGATGCTTCCCATCATTGTTTTGCATTAATTGTGTTGACTGTCTTTTTCTTTCTCTTTTAAATAAAGCACCTGTGCAATTTCTTTTAGGCAGACAGGTAACCAAACCATCAATAACTTGTCAGGTTTTCATTACATCCTGCCTAGGCAAAATGAAAAATGACAGCCTGCAAATAGCTTTTTGAAGTTTGATTCAACAATGCAGCATTCATCTTAGTTTTCAAGACAATGGCAGAATACGGCTCTGCTTCATTGGAACATCTGAGATAACTAACTTTTACCATTTTTCTGCAGAAAAACGAACTAAAATGAACCTGGAAGCCACTTTATTCAGTGGTCAGAGGTCCTGGAAAGTAGCTGTTCTGGGCTTTATGGTCTCATATTCATGGAGTGCTTCTTTCCCAGCAAAAGCTGGTTTTAGCTCTGTGTTATCCTAGAAGATCACAGTATGTTTTAAGAAAACTTGTCATGATTGTGGGTCTGCCAACTCAACGCTAAACACTTGTAGTTTAGTGTGTGCCAGTGCTAAAAACCACTGATTTGTGTGCTCTCAAATTGGTGAAAACCAGTCAGTGCTGACATAGTTCTCTTTAGGTCACTAATTTTTCCTTGCTTATGGATAGCTACATGGACCTCTTTTCTTCTTGTGTATCTGGCAAAGATAATCAATCCTGTTGCTTTTGTAGTTTGAAATACCTGTCGTGTGCTTGTGTGCATAACCTTATAAATGGTCTCTCCATAAAGCTTAGCTGTGCATCTGTTTCGCTTTAGCACCTTTCTGATGTGACAGAACATTTCTTCAGCGTTGATAGTAACTTTGTGACTCTGGTTCATTCTTGCATTCCCTTTTTCTTCTATTCTTGAGCAAATGTTTCTATGAAGAGGTTATATGAGAAGGGTTGGAGATTTATTTAGAATCCAGATTCAGTGCTGTTTTATTTTGTACACAGAAAGTCATTAGTCTGGTCCTTAAAATTTGAATGTTCATTTATCTGCTGTTGTAGAGCTAGAAAATGATTTCATGTATTTCATATAAACAGCCCCAAACTGTTGTTGAGCATACCTGGGTTGCTGATGAATGTAATTCCAACCTATGCCAAATTTCAGCTGGTGTTTCAGAAATGAGACTTTCTCACCCCTAGATGCACTCTCCTGTAACATCAGCAACCTGTTCCCATTTTCCCAGCAGATTATTTTCAGTGTCGTGTTATTGTAGTACTCAGTGATACACATGTAGGACATCATTGCTACTTCTGCTGCTGCTGGAATGAGCTTGAGATGTGCTTTGACCAAACTCACTGTGCTGCTGTGACACAGGGTTTCTAGAGAAGTCAATGGGCTTTTGTCTTGGCACTTGTGTATTCATTTTAAAAGTAGAGCCTTGCTTGCAGAGGCAGGCAAAAGGAGAAAATGCAGTATCTAAGAGCACCATCTCGAAGACATCAGACATCCAGAGCATGGTAAGCCATGTCCTATGTTTACCCATCCTTAACCGAAACACCGTCACTCACTGCATGCAGCTAAAAAGCTGCTGCTTTTCCTGCTTGAGGTGTCTCATCTTTACAATTATTAAGTTCATCCCTAGGTGCCGTGCATACAGCTACAGATTATTTCTCCCACTCTGTAAAGACGCTTCAGGAAAGAGCGAGTTCCTCCCCGCAGTGCTGTTGTGTTGGAGGCAGCAGGATCTGGCTCCCAGCAGTGAGGCAGGCTTCTCTCTGTTGCAAGCACATGCTGCAACCAACGCTTTCAAAAATAAATGCCTGTAATTAGTTTCCTGAATGCAATTTGAAATTGATGTGTAGTTCGTACTTGTCCTCCAGTTGAACAAAATAGTAATAATGATTTTAGTAAGTCTGTAGCATTTTGAAGGGGAAAAAATTTCATCAAATATATCTTCTCTTGGATATTTTCATGACTGAGAGTAAGAAGGCAGTGATTTTACACTTAGGGCTACATTTTAAGAAATGCATGTTTAAAATCCAAGGAAATAATTATATGTCTACAGGGGGAAAGGATTCCTAATGAACTTTTTAGACAACCTACCCGACTTGGTGATATTTTTGATGATTATTTAAACATAATTTTTAAGTGGTGTAAATGGGTCTTTGGATCTTGAAAATCTATATTAATGTCAATTACAAGCGGACTGGGTAATTTGTACTGTGGGCATTCTTTCGTTGAAACTAGAGGAAAAGGTGTTATCTTTGAAAGACTATGCCTTTGGGCTTCTATTCAGGTGGTATCATCTGGAACAAATAAGCTGAGAAGGCATTTGCTGCTTCTGCTCTAATCTCATGAATGCTTCCAGAAATGGTTTATGTCAGCAGCTGATGCACAGAAAATCTTGCATGGATTTCTTTTTGTTTCTCCCCATAAGAGAACCATTTTTATTAGCTTCAGTGGAGTTCCCTTAAATGTTCATGTTCTCCAAGCCTCTGAAGCACTTGTTGTAAGTAGAGAGTGGTGGCATGTCCTTGTTGGGGAAGGAGCTGTTGTCGAGGTTGGCTGGAGGCTGTGCTTGCAAATCTGATTCCTCAGATTTCCACAGACCCTCTTCATAGACTAGAAGTCATTCAGTCTGTGCCTCTGGCAATGGTCACAGCACCCGCTGGTCTGTACACACAGTTCACCTCACTTCTGAGTGTGAGAGAAAGCTTGCATGCCTCTGGGTGGGTAATTTGGCACAAAGGGAAGTTTTAGCCTTTCATGGGGTGGACTGCAAGTGTGCTTTGCCCCTACACTGCCACCAGCAACAGCTGCTCCAGGGGAGAAGTCCTGAGGCTGCGGGTGTGAAGCATCCCCATCCTCATGATTTATGACAAACTTAGTCCATAAAAATAAACTGCAAAATTGAAGAGCTGTGTCAAAAGGGCAGTTTCCCATGGGGGATGGGCTCCATTTCCCACCAAAATCAAAGGAAAGTTGGCTCTTTGCACCACTGGAACCTTCTATACTTGAGAAATCTTCCCATATAGTTCAAATTATCATTGCCTCATGTCTCAGGAATGAAAGCTTTCCTTTGCTTTACTCAAATCTGCTTCCTCAAATATTTATTTTCATGACATGGTCTTTCTCACTGTATTTATTTTAATTTTACTTGTAGTGAAAAAACAGTGGTATGGGAGAGAAGGCAAAAGATTTCTATTATTTGAAATTCACCACAGCCTACTCATTTCCTTCAGGGTCCCTAGGAGTGTTTGTATTTGGTTTTCATTTGTTTCTTCCCATTATCAACATCCCTAAAGAAAGATATTTTGTAGAAAACTGTTCTTCTTAGATAACCTAGGGATATTTTTATATTTGAATTATGACTGTAGGCATCTTTAAACAATTTGCATGAAGTCTCTAATAGCAGTAAATGCTTTCCCTCCCACTGCCCCAATCCCTCAGGATGAGGTTTTGTCACTTCCAGGCTTGTCTTAAAAATTCATGGACAAAAAGAGAGGGTGATGACAAAACAGAGCTTTTGGGTTTATAGATATTAATACAGACTAGGTGCAGTATTATTTATTTGGACTGCTCCATCACTGCAGATAAACACTTTGTTGAAAAAGAAAATTGTGGGAGAACTTAGGATGCCAGACCCATGACTGGTTAAAGCTGATACTGAATTCAGTGGTGCTGTGCTGTTTGGTGTTGCCAAAGGAGCCCCTGCTGTTTTCTAAGAAACAAATACTTATCTGGGCAAAATTTGTTCTTTTTTTCTCACTCTCCTTAGAAAAATATTTACAGGTGTTTATGAAACAATTGCAACATGTACTCCCCTTACCTTTAGTTCTTCATACGTAGCTAGCCTGTAAATGAAAAGTCCCAGATGAGAACATGTTTACACACAACTGTTCACATCTCTGGAAGAAGTGTTCTTAGCATTTTCTCAGAGATCAATATTGAAAATTAAGTAAGAAAAAAAAGTGAAGCATTCTATTTTTCAATGCAGCAAGGAAAGAGTGGCTATTACCTGGGAGACCTTCCAGAAGATTGATTTTAATTCTCTTTTTTTGCCCTTTTTTTTGCCCTTTTTTTTTACCTTTTTATTTTTATTTTTTTTTTTACCTTTTACCTTCCCAGTGCACAGAAAATGCCAAAATGAACCCAAATTCTGAGCACTACAGATGTCTAGCCAATTCACAGTTACCATAATTTACTACTCAACCTCCTGGTGTGTCCTCTGTGATCCCATTGTACTAGTATTAATGGTGCAAAGGTGATGTCCCTCAGTGCCTTCTCCAGCCAGTGTTTTTCCTTGGACAATATCTATGTATTTAGGGATTGAAGAGCACTCCCACAGCAGATAGCCCAGCAGCCCCACGTGGTTGTGCAACCCACAACCTCTGGAGTTCAAACACTTCATTCTCAGGTTCTTCAGCTCCGTTAGAAATGTATCTTCAGCAAAGCTTGCGGGGAGTGTTGTACTGAAGTCAGTACAACAGGGTTTTACCTTGGTTTATTTTGAGCAAATATAGTTCTTACCTGGAAATTAATTATAGGGAATTTGCTGTTAAGAGACCTGCCAGTTGTCATGTATACGGAAGGCCTTATCTAATGCCTGCTTTCACCAAGAGAAAGACATGCACTAAATTAAATGGGCTTTGACAGAGGCCCTAAATTAGCTCAGGCTTTTCTGTGAACCATGAAAAGACAAGTAGTTATAGACAAATAAGTGCCAAAGCAGCTGTAGGTGGTTGTCTAAATCAAACCTAACAGGACCTGGACAAGAAGTTGCTAATGAGTAGAAAACTGCCTGGGCATTATGGCTGTCAGCATCAGTTGTGAATTTAGATGGACAATCAAGTGGAAACCACTGTGCTGCTGATCCAGCATACAGTATTGTCCTGCATTTCACCCAGACTTATCCTAACAGCTGTTAGACACAAACACAGCTTGTTCCATCCTTGCTTATGTTGCTGGCCTGACCGTAGCCCTCAGGATGTGTTGATGCCTCACGCTGCTGGCAGTATGGACACCATGCCTTTCTCACCCACTTTCAGAAACATCTGGAGTAAGAGGATGTGGGCAAAGCCCAGGCCTGGAAAGCCCTGTTGTCTTAAGGGGGGATGCTCAGCGGTTTTGTCTGGTATTGGTGTGATGTAGGAAGTCTCAGACAGCATGACAGGATGCTGGGTGGGGGTTAGGATCAGGACTCTCTCCTTTCTCTTTCCTCCCTGCACACCAGGGACCACCAAGGGTGTTGAGTGAAGCCTGAAGAAGTCAGCTTTGACCTCAGCATATATTTCAATGAGGATTAATGTTATGAAGCAGGGAAAGCTCTGACCTTACTGTTATTTATTAACAAAACATTGTAGTCAAACACAAAGGCAGCATCCCAGGGCCAGAGAAATTATTACCTGTGGACCATACTCCAAACCAGCCCATTCTTCAAGTGAGAAGCAGGTACTGATGAGCAGTGTCCCTGATTTCAGGGAGGGCTGTGCTCTGAGCAGTAAGTTCTCCCTTTCAGCCAAACCTGTGAGTATTTCTAAATTTCACTGTATTTTCCTGAAATAACCTAATGGCCAGTGCTGCATTTATGAGATCATTTTAATAATCCCAGTCTCTGCCTCATTGCATCGGAAGCATTATTAAAAAGGTAATAAACTGCTACAAAGACCTGCGATAAAATAATTTGATAAATAATGCAATTGCCTGGAATCATTTACATTTGCAGTAGAGTCGTGGTGTGAAACAAAGTTGCTGTGAGGCTAAAAATTGCTCTAGATATTCCTGCTTATGAACTATGAGAAAAGACTGAGCAAATCCACTGCTAAGGTTGCAGTCGGGTCTGTCTGGTGCTCCTTCCTCTGCTTCCAATCCTCCTCAGCTCAAGCAAGGCACCGGAGGATGGACAATAGGCCATTCATCATGTTGGCTGAAATACAGTTTTTCACAGGTACATTTAACCTAAATCCTCTCTTAGAAGACGGATTATCTCTTAGAAGAACTCTGGCACCACAGTCTCTTTTCAATAGCCATGTCAACCACTGCCACAAAGGCTGTACATGAAGGGATCAATGGTAGTTTTATCTCAAATTACACTCAGTGTGTATTTCTTCCAACTGACATTCATTCAAATGCTTTCTGTAAGACACCTTTTCTCCCTGTAATAGAAAAAGTATCAGACATCCTAAGCATTGTTTCCTTTGGAAAACAATATATATATTCACTTGGCTAAGCATGAAAAATTTGGGATGCATGCGTTTAATCAGCAGTGAAAGCAGGTGTAGCTGTGCTTGTATTTCATAAATTAAAATGCTAACATTATCGTATAAGAAACAACATACCTTATTTAATTGCAGCAGTTCTCATAAAACCATTTGAGAGGAATAGAGGTTACTTTATAATTATGATTACCTTGCTCCAAAGAAACATTGGAGCTCTAACCTGCAGCCTCATAGTTGTGCTGCCTCTTGTGCTCTATGTCCCTTGGGAAGATAACCACTACCATCGCACACACAGCCTGCATATGCACTGCATTTGTAATCTATTCATATCCCACATGCTTCCATCTGCTGAACAGAAAAATAGAGGGCAAGCTGTGTAGAAGATATTGAGGGATACCTGCAGTATCATCTGTCTGGTGCAGATCTTCTGTTGGTAATATGTGTGCTTTGTGAGTTAGAAAATAATCCACAAAGAAAAGGTTAGCACATGGACCTGCTGCTCATCTCTGCAGAGGTTTTCATCAGGCAACCGCAGGGTGCAGGTGAGGTTGAACAACCCGTGGCTTTGTGGTGCTGAGGTGTTTGGCTCCTGGACCCGCATAGATTTAATGAAACAACAGTACAAGATATTACAGTAGGTACCGAAAGTCTAGGATTTTTAGGCAAGCATTCTTTCAAAGCTTGAGGTCAAAGCTGAGCATCAGGTCATAGGCATGCTTTTAGATACAGTCAGGCACCCGCAGGTCAGATTTCCTTGGAGATGGGCTGGACGTAGGTACTGATACTCTGTTTTATGATGTGCTCTGGGAGTTTGGGAGTTTTCAATCATTTTATATTCCAAATAAGGCCTTGATCTTGTTTTCACAAAGTCAGTGATAAAACTCTTAACTGTTCTCATCAGGACAAGTTCTATCCCTAAATGCATATGCTACTGACTGAGAAATATTTATCTGTTCCTGGGAATCCTGCCCAGCAGTGCAGAATGCTGTGGTGAGCTGCATGAATCAGATGTTGTGCTTAATTTGGGGTTGCAGATAGCACAACCTGCTGATGGGAGACTTAACAGATACAGCAGATGTATCATGAGCCGAAAAATAAGTGCTAATAGATCAGACCAAAATGATTATGCACTGCTGGTTTTCCTCATCCTGCTTCAGGTCTGTCTGACCTTTTCCATCCATCTCCAGTTGCTGCTGGAGACACTGGGCAAGTTAGTGTTGCTGTATTGATTGTGCTGATGTGGCTGTGATGCTAAAGTGTGGGTCCTTTCTAGGTAGCTTGGGTATCTTTTCATAGCAGAGCTCTGTGCAACTGCAGCATACACTTAGATATATAGGTCATCCATAATGACTTGTCTTTCTTTCATGGACGTCTCAAGGATGTTGCCAACTAAATAGACAAGTGCCTCAAGATGCATTCACACCTGCAGAGCTGGGAAAGGGCACATGCGAGAATCAGGAATATGGCATCACCAAGAAACTGCTATGGAATCTCTGTGCCTCTTGGTTAGGAACATGTTTCTTTAGGGTGATGCAAAGTGTTCAGTTTGCAGCTTTTTACATTTGCTGCTGCAGTAGCAAAGAGTGCTAGGGAAGAATGTTTTCAGCATTTTTAAAGGTCCTTTGTCCCCAGAAGAGTTTTGATCAAAATACTGACAAGGTCAGCTCTTCCTGGGGTAGAACCCAAAGCTTCAGTTTAGGAAACAAAACAATCCTTTTATCTCCTAATTTCAGATGTGTCTCTGCTCTCCATGGGACTGAAATCTCCAGTTGACACACAGACCAACTTAAAATTGCTATGTTTAAAATAGATGACCTTTCTTTATACAAAGATGCTAAACTATCGTATATCAGCTTTTCGTTTTTCAAATGGGTATTTTTATCTTCTTTGATTTTTCTCTGCTATTTGCAGTGACCACGAGCCAGGTTAGCACTGGAGCAGTTGCATTAACCTGTGCAAGAGCAATTTTAGATTTTTAGCTGTTGTTACCACTGTTATGGTTAGTGGTGTCAGGGAACCCAGAACATTCGATAGCAGGTCAGTAGCTCATTTTTTGAGTTTGTATTGATTTAGAGAGGAGCATCCTCACTCAGCAACCATTATGTTCTGAATGCATGTGTTTATCAGAGATATGATTTGGTTTTGCATCTTCCTGGGCATCTTATTAGAAAACATTTGGGGGTGGGGAGTTATGTCAGAAGAAGAAGAAAGGGTACTGAGCACTGCTTCATTTAATTTGAACTCTGTGTCTTGACACAACTTTTCCAACCCAACTGCTAGAAGTGGTTGATGAGGTGGTTGATGTTTGCTTTCAAGCCCATTAGCAGTTTGAGAACCCTCCTGGCCTGAAGTGAGCCTCTCCTCTCGCTTAATGCAGATCTGTATGCAAAGAAAATTTGTGAATTAGCAAAACAGTGAAAGGCCTTCCTGCTTTCTGTGACAAAATTCAAAGTGTTAAATAAATTACTTGTTAATTTCTAACACATTGGATTCAAATTAGGGGACAAAACATTCAGTGTGGAAAAGCACCTTCAGCAAAAAGAGTCACATAAGCCTAAGGCCTCCTAATCAATGAGTCACAGTAAGGTTTTAAAGGTCTGATCTATTTAAAAAAAAATTAACTTGCATGATTGTTTTAATGCTGGTGGTTTACAGGAGTGTGCAGGGAAATATTTCGTTACCATATGGGAATTAAACATGCATGGAGACTCTCTGGGAAGGGGTTTGGAGAACTCTGTCCAAGTCTCACCTGAACTCTTTGCATCATGTTACCAGGGTTAAAGCATGTCTGTGTGCTCAAATTGTAAAGCCAAACAGCCATGGCTTTCTGATGAGAAAGGGAAGGAAATAAAGCCAGCATTAGCTCCCTGAGATGTGCCAAAGCTGATGGTGGACTAATTGTCCTCAGCTGAAGGATGTCTCTGGAGACATCCAGTTCAGATTAACTACAAGCTAATTTTACACTGGGAATAAAAATGACCTAGAAGGAAACCAGTAACATGAGAAAGAGACAGAAAAGGTATTAGAATTTGAAATTAAAGCTGGCTGCATTAACAGATAAAATTAAATGATCTATAGGAGAGATTATGCAGTAAATAGGTTCCGACCATATGGCTAAAACTAAAACATAAATGAAAATACAATCTCAACTGTACAGAAATAGTCTAAACCATCACTTTTATCTGGATTTCTTGGGATGGCACAACCGTGTAGGGAGAGAATGCAGAGCCTGGAAGGTGCAGCGCAGGAGCCAGGTGGTCCTTCTTGAGCTAGAGCATATTGCTGAGCTTGTTCTGTCGTTTCTATTGATTTGAATTTTAATGCATGCCAAGGGCACCTTCAGCTTTCAGAAAGACACTGTTGTTTCCCAAGACTTGAAATTGATAACAGCAGTAAATAATTCCTTGGGAGCTCCTGGCTCTGCTGCTGCCCAGGCTCCTGCACTGGAGGCCAGTGTGGCAAGTCCTGTGCTCCATTGCACATTTAATGTAATATGTTCATTGATTTGTGCCAACATAGTAGTGAAGATAAGAGACAAGTAGCTATATACTACTCTCTTCCAATTACTGAGTTGGAGCAACTGCTACAGAAGCAAATACATGGCACTGGACTCCTGCAAAAATAAATTACAGTAGTGAATGTTACTGACTGCAACAATTTGGAGACCTATGAGCCAGTTGAGAAACTTCTATTAATATCACTGCTACTGATGTGTGAAATATAACCTCTGTCCCCGGTCTTGGGCCGCTGGCCTGCATGTTGTTGTGCTGCTACAGGAGCAGGTCAGGGAGAGGCTAGCCAGGATGGAGATTTATTGGCTGCTGTTGGAACATCTTGCACTGTCTTTCTCCTCCTTGCTTAGTACTGTTATTGTAAAGGCACTCGGACTGTCCCATTTTTCTAAGCAGGTCTGTGCATGTGGACTGAGTAGCCCATGTGTGCCCATCAGCAGAGCATGGCATAACGAAAGGCACCTTCACCGGTTCCCTTCGGTGAGATGATATCTCCTGAGTCTCACTGCAGACCATGTTGGGTCAGCCCAGTGGCTGCAGCTGGCAGATGGGGAGCCCCATGGCTGGCATGGGCTGATGTCCTTCATGCTTGTGCTCATGCCTTGTCTCGCCCTGTACATTATCTAGCTGCCTCAGTACTGTCCCATGGCTGCAAGAAAAGGTTTATGCTGATTCGTACAGTCTGTTCCTTAAAGCCTTCTCAGGTGAGAAGTGCAGTCTGAGTACTTCTGCAGTGGTGCAAGGATTGTTTGCTAACTTTCTTTCTTCCTCATTTCTCAGTCCGGTTGTGGAGATTCTGATTGCCATTAAGGATGCAGGAAGGCTTCTTTGCTTTCTTTCAAATTAGTTAAATTGGGAAATAATTGGGCAGGAGAATGCAGGAATTAATACAAGGTTTTTAAATGCTGGTCTGACAGTGCCTGAAGGAGAGAAAGCAAATTGTGCTGCAAGACCTAATAGTGAGCAGAAAACCAAGTATTTTGCTGAAAGAGTGATAATAGCCTGGGGGAAAGGTTCTTCTGGAGTCTCAGATTATGCTTTCACAGGGCACAAGTAATTCATGTTTTAATGGGATTTACTGGGCAGGAACAGTTTCTCTGTCTTCATTGACTTGGAGCAGAGCAGAAAATGGCACAGGAGACAAAGCAAATTGTGAGCACAAGGAAAACCTGTAACACAGCCCTTGTGCAAGAGGAAGGGCCGGAGATTAAATTGCCATCCTCGCCTGCCTCGCACCCTCTGAGGCATATGTACCGCTGAAGATAACAGCACTGTTTTGACTGGGACTACATATGCAAGGACAGGATGGGAATGAAATAGGGTAATTTTGTTTTAACCTGCAAGTGCAACTGCAGATAAGCCCCATGGGCTGCTACACTGCAGGCAGAGAGCTGGGGAGCACGAAAGGGAAGGTTGGCAGCGTGGTACTCTTGCTGAAAAGCCAAAGCAGCAATGAAACACCTGCTTCATTGCATCTGTTCGGCAGAAGCTTTTACATTGTTAAGCAGTGAGCGTGGAGGATTTGAGATGTAGCCTGTGTACCACATGTTGCAGGGGTTGTCATGGTGAGTGCTGAATATCAAAGTACAGACACACATAAAACCTATGCAAGCTGCTGGTGTGTAAATTAAAGTTGCCCTTAAGTAAAGACGCAGAAAACTCATATAAATGATGCATTCAGTATTTATGAATGACGTCCTGAGAGATTTCTGCCAGCTAAAACTCCCTCTTTAATAATGGGCAATGGACTGTCTGTTGTTCAAACCATCAATTATTAATGAAGACTCAAAATAGTTTTATGTTGATTTAAAAACATTAAACTTTTGTGTCTGCTGTCTTTCCAGAATCACTGTTTTGGATGATGGAAGCCTCCGGATTGTCAACGTTACCAAATCCGATGCCGGTAGTTACACCTGTGTGGCAACAAACCACTTTGGGACAGCAAGCAGCACGGGCAGCTTGGTTGTGAAAGGTAATTGCAGGTTTTATTGCATATGACTGATATTTCATCTCAGCACCTAAGAGCATCCCAAGCAGCCTTATTTATGCTTCACCTTTCCCCTTTGATGCTGATGTGAGTGAAGCCCAGGGGTACTAGAAGGTCTTTTGCATCTCAGAAACCTGCTGAGCCTCATGGGTTATAGACAACATTAAGAGCAAGGTGTCTGTGGTTGAACTGACTGATGGTGTTTACAGCAAGTTAATGTGTTTGCTTTCACTTGTAGTTTAAAACTGTACTGCAAGTGACATGGGAATTGTAACACAAAGCCAGGCTCCTGGTCCATATCATTGTATGACTTGTTTCTAGTAATGTCCAGTAATTATGCTTGAGAAACACTTTCTGTCACTGCAGCTAGCTGTGTCCTGAGATTCAGTTTTGCAAAGGACTTCCATAAAGCTATGGCATACCTGTGGGCAAACATTACCCTCAGCATGCTGAGATTAGGTGATGCCCTTCAGAAATGTGTCTTATCTAGTTCATTTCTTATTATTCCTAAACTTTTACCATCTTTTTAAAAACACTCTAAACTCTTTTATAAATCTTGTCTTGTTGCAGAAGGATGCAAGAGTTTCACCACTGCAGTGCAGTGTCTCAAAGAGACCCGCAAACTCTTGATTTATTGTCAGTATTTCCTACCCAGGGCTCAAGTTGTGCATTTCAGGAATTCTAAGTCTTTATTCAAGTGTATTCAGAATTTTTATGTCAAATATTTTTTAGAAAAGTAAAAGCTGTAACA
This sequence comes from Agapornis roseicollis, assembly GCA_002631895.1. Taxonomy (NCBI): domain Eukaryota; kingdom Metazoa; phylum Chordata; class Aves; order Psittaciformes; family Psittacidae; genus Agapornis; species Agapornis roseicollis. Next base: position 137,472 of record NDXB01019427.1, read on the forward strand.
TTTGACAATGATTTTTGAAGTAATAATATGAGAAACAATGAGAGACACTGACAAATGTCTCTAATTTTTGGCCTGCTTATGAGTATTCCAATGTCTCATGAATTATTATAGGCAATGAACATATGGATTATTACACTTATAATCACTCTCCATCTCTTTCTTATTTGGAGAAAAAACTATATTGAATAACAAATCAGGCAAGGTTGATTACAAAGCAATAAATTAATCACAGGGCTCTAATACTGTCAGTTTTAATTCTCTCTTATATTGGCATTGATGGATAGTATTCAGTTAGAGGCTCTCCCCATCAGTTATTTCTGCAGTATATAGGGAATACTTTAAAATGTTTCAATGCAAGTTTGAACCCTTGTTTTTTATAGTCAGAACCCATTTAAGCAAATAATGTCATGATCAGGCAATTAGATCAGCCTTAGATCTCTGTACTAGCTGATTTTGGCCTTTCTGAATCTGGGTTGCCCTAAGGAGGCACCCACAGCAAATAGCTAGGAAAGCACTTCTCATGGAGCATGAATGTAAGAAAGACCTTGTCTGTTATCAAAACCCAGCCCAAACATCCTTCCCTGAGCTCTGTGGGGAGAGCAGTGGGGCAGCACATGCTCATGGTAGGAGGCACTGGCTTTTCCTCTCCAGGCTGGACACAACGGAGGTCATGCTGGTTTTCCAAGTGCCGCAAGGGTTGAATCAAGGTTGGCAGTTCAGGGGCCACTTGTACCACTGCAAAAAAGCCAGTCATTGACTGGGTTTTGCAATCAATAGCCACCTGTTACTGAAGAGTCCTGCTTCTGTAGTTCATGGCTTATCCTTTCTTCCTCCCAGCACTCAAGGAATAACCTGTAACTCCCAAGCACAGTAGCTATTGTACCTGATCTTTGGGTTCACATGGTTCACATGGTTTACAAATAACTTTTCTTTGTCGTAAGGTTATAAAGGATTAGCAAGTGCTTTTTTTCTCCCTCAGTGCTCCGTTTTAACTCGATTCCATTAGCATTAATGGGAGCAACACATGTGCATGAAGCAGAGAATAAACTCTTCAGCCCAAGATGTGGATATTAACAGCAAACTGAGAAATGCAATTTCAAAGTCTATCCCATAAAAAGTATAAAAGAGCAGAAACTATTCTGAAATCCAAATGAACTGTGTAAAATACTGTATTACATACTGAAATGCTTGAGTTTCTCTGCCCTAAGTAAAACACCAGCAAGTTTTGATGGAAATATGACTGAATACCTTATTTCAACTCAGTTTTGTGGTGTACAAAATGACAAATTTATCAGCTGATGAGGTTTTTGACCTTAAGATATGCTTATATTTTTTTTCTAATTCATCTTATGTCATTGAGTAAAGAACTATGAAGGTCAAAAGCCAGTTTTACTAATCTTCCTCTGTTCTTCCATTACTATTGCTGGGGGGATTTGTGTTGAGCTTTGTGGGGTGTTCTAATTTTCTTTCTCAGGGAGAGATGCTGACAGTGTCAAAGACAGTGTAGACAAAGATGGGAAGAGGAAAAAAATATCTGTTACACCAGAACCAAGGAGCTTAAAATAAATCTCTGGCAAACAACCAGTGAGGGATGAATAAATATTCATGTTATGCATGAGTAGACAGCTTAAAAAATATGAAATTCTGATGGGTGCCCATAGGGCTGTGTATTAACATGCTGTTGTCAGAGCTGGTGAACCTCTGTGGTTTTCCAAGCCAGTGAGATTGTGGTTTGGGTTTGTTCTGTTGTTTGGTGCTAAATGAGAACCGCTCTGGCCCCCAAAACCTGAAATCCTGCAGACTTCCATGTACAGTTTGACCTTTAAATTAAAAAGCAGGATTGAATTTGTAAGGATAGAGAAAAATCCCACAGCCAGTGTTCAGAGCTCTTTAAAGCATAGCACATGTTTACATGTAGTATATAAACACTAATTTTCCATCTTTCTTTTTCCATTTTTTCCTGTACTTGAGGCTAAGTTTTCAATTCTTCCAACACAGAAACACTATAGACTTTCTCAGTACCAAGGGTTTAAATGACAAATAGTATAAACAGGCTTAGACTGTATAATACTGGTTTATTTGTATGTATTGCAGTGGTATAAGTTGGCTAATATAGCCACAGCTCTGAAATAAGAAATGAATTTCAAGGCATTGCAATAAAAGATCAGATTGTAGGAAGTGCAAGGAAAGGTTCCTGTTGCTAACAACGCAGGTTGTGCACTAAGATCCAAAAGAAGTATTAGGTATGGAAGAAGCAGCACAAACAAGTGATGACAGGAATGCAGATGACAATATCATGTCACAACCATTTCTTTCACACAAAAAGAAAAGCCTTGTCAAGCAGCTTGTTTCCCAGCAGACACACTAAGTGTCTTGATGAGCCTGTGGCCAGCTTGGCTTTTCTGACATTGGAATTGAATAGATCATGGTACCCACCTTAGACGCATGAGACTGCTTCTTAAACATCTGCTTTCCTTTTGACTGTGTCCTAAGCTATAAATCTATAAATATTTATTTTTATATATGTGTGTCCCTGCAGAGCGATCTGGGCAGGCTGGATCAATGGGCTGTGATGAATTGTATGAGGTTGAAAAAACCATATTTTTTATTGAATTTATATATACATCTATCTATAAATCTAATAATTCAGCTTAAGTGTGGTCCTTTGTAATTTCAGGCAGTAGCGATCTGTTGTGCTCCAGCAGAAGAGCAGTTACAGAAGTGAGCAGGGATGCTGCTGCTGCTTCCATACTTGGAGCTGTGTGGCATATAACTGTCCACAGAGGAAAAGTGGCAGGGTTGTCCTTCAGCAGAGATGTTCTCAGGTTTTAAAGCACTCCAACCTGCCACAAATAGCTTTTCATGCCATTGATTATCCTGTTGCCTTTGACTGCAGACCAGGATGATCCCCTTACCTCTGTGGTTTAATGGACAGAAGGAGGATATGAATGCTTGGTACAGTCTGAACAGTTCTGTTCCTGTCAGGAAATGCAGCAATTCCGGTCAAATTATTGCATCTCTGACAAGGGCAAGTTCCAATGACTTTATTCACCTGTTTGGTTATGATGCACCTTTACCATTTTCCTACTGTTATTTGCTCGTCTCATTTGGACTGTCACAGGAAGGCTTGAGGCAATAAATGCAAGAGAACTTTTGTTAGCTGGTATCCGTATTGCTTCAGCAGAAAAAGAATACAAAGATAATGTCAGTAGGTTATTTTTTTCCTCATGCTTGAATAGACTGATAGTTTTCATTTTGTCCAGCACAGTGATCCAAATTATTTTCTATAAAATCACATATTTTCCATTCCAAGCCTATTCCTTTGTATGAATCTTGAATTGGGGTATTGCACTTAAAGTTGAAATGAGTGATTAGACACCGTTACTTCTGGACTATCATTGAGTAACTTTTCAGAGTCTTCAAATGTTACTGCCTTTAAACCTGCAATTCATACTGTGTTATTCTAGTCCTTTAAAAGAGGCAGATTCTGGTAGGTTAATAAATGGTTAGAACAGAGGTGTCATAGTCAGGGGTTTGGGTATTTAGAACATGGGACTCAATTGGAGAGGCCAGGTCTCCTGAGAGACAGGCTGAGAGAGTTGGGGCTGTTCAGCCTGGGGAAGAGAAGGCTGCGTGGAGACCTCATAGCAGCCTTCCAGTATCTGAAGGGGGCCGGTAGGGATGCTGGGGAGGGGCTCTTCATGAGGGACTGTAGTGACAGGACAAGGGGTAATGGGTTCAAACTTAAACAGGAGAAGTTTAGATTGGATCTAAGGAAGAAATTCTTTGCTGTGAGGGTGGTGAGGCGCTGGAATGGGTTGGCCAAGGAAGTTGTGAGTGCTCCATCCCTGGCAGTGTTCAGGGCCAGGTTGGACAGCGCCTTGGGTGACATGGTTTAGTGTGAGCTGTCCCTGCTTATGGCAGGGGGTTGGAGCTAGATGATCTTAAGGTCCTTTCCAACCGTAACTATTCTATGATTCTTTGATTCTAAGCTGAGCTCATAGCTCAGGGGCTGTGCTGTGCTGATCAGCATGGATGCAGCATTTGCACTATAAAACAGTTTCAGTGGCATGTGATGGTCTTCCTGGCCCATCTTGCTGTCATGGTTTACGTTATGGTAGCCTAAAGAATAAAGCTTAAAAAATAGATCAAAATCAGGTGGTGAATCATACAGTCTGGATGATATCCTCGATGTTTTCAGAGAATTATTTTATTCTTTTGGAGATGTTTACATGTTACCATGATTCTGATTTTTCCTGTTGTTATTGTTGGATATTCATAGATAAGCTCAATCCTGAGTGAGTATCCAGAGTGTTATTGTATGAGTTTTAGATCACAGTTGTGTGTCCCATACAGATTTATTTCCATCATTTGGATGGTGTATGTGTCTATATCTTGTTTTGTATTCAAAAATAATGTATTTTCATTAACACAGACACTGATTCTGTATAGCAGAACTAGTACTGCTACCTGTGTTCTTTAGCATCTGCTTTGGCTTTGAGGCCAGCCCAAAATCTAATGCCATGGCACTTTGCACTACTGAGATCAGCAAATGCTGGACTTGCCTAGAACTGAGCTAGTTTTCAAGCAGTGCCATTATGGACTCCACCAGTAAAAAAGGTGTTTAATAAACATGATTTTCTCTTAGTCATAAATACATACAGCTTTTTTGAATTGTATCTGTAGACCCTTGCAGAGGTGTTGGGTGGCACGATTTAGTGTGAGGTGCCCCTGATTATGGCAGGGGGGTTGGAACTAGATGATCTTAAGGTCCTTTCCAACCCTAACTATTCTATGATTCTATGATTAACAAAATGTCTTTCCTTGGTAGGGTGTTCTCTGGGTGGATCTGGCTGCACAAGAGTGGTGTCATGGTTTTACTTTGCAGTTGTATGAAAGGCTAATCTTTCAGCAAGGAGAGTGTGTCCATATTTTAACCAGTGAATACAAAGAACTCTCATGCCATGAATTCTACCAGCTATTCTCAACTATGTTATGACTACTTCTGAGTATTTGGGATGCCAGTTGCTTGGGGTGAGGGAGTTAACTTTTTTCCCAGGAGGGAGAATAAGCCATACAATAAGATGCTGAGGGTTTTTTACATTAATCAGGGGAAAAATGCAGCAGATACTTAAAGCTGTTGACTGATCTAAGCACTATCCACAAACCCTCTCTGTACCTCCCTGATTTCAACCCTGTCAGATGCTTTGCTGCTTCTTTGCTGCTATGTAAAGCTGTCCTAGAAAGCTACTGCAGGCATTTTCCATATCACCCATTTGTATGTTGTGGGTTTAATGGTTAGTCATTTTGAAACATGAATAGACCCTCCATCATGCTTTCTGAGGTCTGTCTTGATCTAGCTGTGTTTAAGGTCATGCAAGGTCTTTATTTTTCTCTCCTTAGAGTTCAATCTAATTTAAATTCATGTTGGCTATGCCTCAGCCCTTAAGAAAGGGCCTGGTTAAATGACACCTGGTGTTGAAGGAATAAAATATAATTTAAAAAGAGGGGCAGAGTTTAAAATAATAATCCTAGAGCAGTACTTTAGGACTGTCCATAACTTCAGGCCTTTTTATAATTGTGCTGGGTAGCACACAAGGTGTGTGTTTGGCTGGTACCAAAGCCAAGATGTTCTACACTTAACAGAAACTCAGAACTCTCAAAAAGTGAAAAGAACTCTTTATTATTGTTAAAAGGATTTGGGGTTTTGTTTTAGTAGTTGCAGATCACAGTTTTTAGATGTAGCCCAGCCATCAATGAGTATTCCTAATCATGCTTAACATATTGTTTTGCCAAATATCAGGGAGAAAATGTCAATTTAGAGTACAAACCAGTCTTCTCCAGAATCTGTAAGTCAGGCAAAAATGGGTTAGAAAGTTATAGAGAGCCATAGAGTTATATAAGCACTGATTTATTCATGAGTGCGTGTTGCTGTATTCTCACATTCAGGAAATAAAACTGAAGAAAAATTTTTCAAACTGATTTCTAACTCCTAATTCAGTCAGTAGCAAATGCTTGATTTTAACAACTGACAATGAAAATTATAATCTTCGGCTGTAAAATTGCACAGGAATTTATGCAGCTCTAATTGGACTATTTCCACTGACACCAATTATTTCTAGGACACAATTAAGGGCCTTTTACTAGGTTTAAGTAAAATTATGACCCAAAGCACTGCATGAAAGGCACAATAATAAATTAAAGAGCTATGCATTCGCTGCCATCTACTCCTCCCTTCCCTCAACTGTGGTAGCCCCAGGACTTCAGGCTGCACTTTGCTGGATCACCTTAATGAACCCTGGGTGGGAAAACTTCAAGTAGAGGCTGGTGATGGAACTGGTGCCCAGTAGATACCTCAGGGTCCTTGCAGCTTTTAAGGAACTCTTCTCCATATGGCACTTCAAACACAAGGTTTAATCAGTTATTGTATGGTTTCGGGTAACTTACATGTTTATTTCCAGCTGCAAATCAAAGTTGAAGTTGTTATACAATGCCTATCCAAATTGCCTTCTGCAGCTTTGTGTTTCTGAGCTGCCAGGTACATCTCCTGTGCCTACATTACACCAGAGTCTGGTCAACATTTCGTTTTTCTTCCAGTTCTGTTCCGGTAAGAACCCCAGGTCACCATAAAAGCCAGGTCAGCCGCAAAGCACCTGAGGGAAGATGAAATAGCTGTGTGTCAAGTCAGCATTTTCATTTTTCTTGAAGCAATTGAAGCGAAACTGTTGTAATTATTCTGAGATTACAGAAGTGGCAAAATGAGAAGCAGATGCCTCATCTACCATTGAGCCGTTCCCAAAGCCACCCCTCCTTGGGTCTGCTCAGTCATGCCTTTTGCTTTTGATTTCCTTAATGTGAACTTGTCAAACACAGCAGTCATAAACTATTAGCTGCATTGTGCCGGGAGGGTCGGTGACCTTGCTTGAACATTGATGAGGATCATAGCTGAGCGTCAGAGAGACCAGCCCATGGCCAGCATTTCTGTCAGCCCCTTGGGGGACATGTCACAACACAAGTCTGTGGTCAAACAAGTGAGGCTTAACTCACAGCAACTCGGGAATGAACAGCACAGCAAGAGCTGTCAGTTTCTTATTTGGGAGAGAAAACAATTAGGTCAGCTGCTAAGGACAAAAAGAGCAAATGCCAAAGAAACATGTAAATGAAGTAAGCTGTAAAATACCAATGGCTTGCTCTCTTAGAACTAGTTGAATGAAGTAACTTAAGGGTTTTTTTCTTGTAAACATTTACTGATCATAACAAATAAAACTTGTAAACACAATACTACTGTTAAGCTTCATTAAATTTGCAGCAGACAATTAATTTTTTTTTTTAGGCAATTCAAAGGGCCTTCCGTAGTACTGATTCAGTTTAAATGAACGTATTACCACAAGCAGACAATAAGAAATATATTGAAGATATCCATCTGGCTTGCGCTGAAAACCTCATGCATTTCGTTTTCTGTGGCTGTCACAGGCCTTACTAATTGCCTCATTTTGTCTGGTTTACAATCAGTGTGATTTAGGCATTAACATGATAAAAGTCATCTTGGTGAAGAGCTTGATATTAAAAAACATAGATCTCCAGCCTCTCTCGCTTGCCAATTTTGGACTTATCTCCAGCATTATTAGAGTTATATTTTAAAAGCAGAAATACAAATATATTGATTCTTATGAAGCAGCTTCTCCAGGTACTTTGCCTATCTGATTCTGATGTAGTGAGTGTCAGTTGGTGTGAAATACTTGCCCTGGATCATGGTAACCACAGCAGATTCTCCTCCCCTCCACTTCCCTCTCCACCACCTTCTACTTTCTCCTCTGTGTCCCTTGAACTCCCAGCCAACCTTTAAGGCACATCAGGGGCCCTAAAAATGATACCTGCACAGGTCAATAAGGAAGTCAAGATAAGAGCAGGTGGCTGATGTTTATACCTGATTCAGCACATAATGTGGTAAAAAAATACTTATTTTAGAAAAGTTGAACCATTACGTCTGTATACCCTTTAGGGAAAAAATAAAATCATACATTTGTTCTGTATTTTTATCTTAAACTCACAATGTATTGCAGGGTCAGCAGTATTGCAACCTCTCCTGCCATGAAAAAGAAAAAGGGTTTAGAATAATTCCTTAGAAAGCTCAGTGCTTTTCTGGTTTGGGGAATATTCTTGTCCTCAACGAAAAAAAAGCAAGAGGTTCACGAGTTCCCAATCATCAATAGAAGATTGGGTTTAGTTCATCACTGAAGATCAAACCCATACGTCTGCTGAAAGAGATGACCTCTAGGTTAAACACAGACTCTTAATGAGACAAAAGGAGGTTAATTACCACTTCTCATCAACTTGCTTCAATTTATTTTAACATGATCCATTTCAGAAAGGTTAAAGTATTTTTCAGCTGTGAAATATAAATGAAAAATCAACATAGTTAAAATGAAACCATAGACCTAGAACTTCTGATAGCTTAATCAAAATAAATGTAGTGTATTTGATTATATGTGTGTGTGTTTATGTACGTAGTTGTATATAAAACATAATCCACAAACTATTTTATCCAATAGCTAATTTCGTAAGTGAAGAAGACTTAGCCAGAGCTGAATTGGAAATTACTATCAGGCCAGGGATAGTTACAAATTCATAAGAAAGCAAATGTGATCAACTTAACATTTTCTACCTATTTCCCTAGCTGTTGCAGAGGATTACTTTAGCCCTTGGAAAAGAGTTACTTTAAGCAAAAGGAAAAGCTGAGATCTGTAGGATGAGCCATCATGGTACATCCTGGTTAATGATGCAGTACCACCATGCAGAGCAAGCCATATGCGTGCTCTAGAGAGCAAGTCAGTTGGAGGTAGCTAGGCTGATTGACCTCTCCTCTCCCATGCCTGCAGCTCTGGCAATTAACAGTTCAAGGCTGTGGGCTCTACACACATATGGGCTATGTAAGAAGAAAGGAGTTCAACCGGGTTTGGCTATAAGAGGCCATATCTCAGTTCCTGCAGCTTTGTGTACCTTAGTAGAGTTGCCAGGAATTTCTGGCAGTGGAAATATCTGTCTCCTCAACCTTTTAGTTTCATGGAACTATTTTGGTTTCTAGAAAATGAAACATGACAGTCACACTGCTGTGGAATGTAATCCCAGGTCTCTTCTTTGCTCAGATCTTGCATTGTAAGTCTACTAACATTGAGTTTGATCTTTATCCCAAAGGAGGATGCATACAGTTTGTCCTTTTCCAATACATGCAAGTGGGATGAACTTCCAGACATGAGTTTCATGGGACTGTGTAAATTAGAACCATACTCTTAAAAGAAAATAATACAACAGAGAAAGCTAAGATCATTTTAGTGTATGATCCTGTTGTGGAGGATGGGAGGAGGTCTCCCTAGAGCCACTTCTCTCCATGCCAAATTCAGTCTGACTGGGATAGCAGAGATAATGATCTAAACATGACATGCATTGAGAAAGTGACTGCTGATCTCTGTTTCAGGTAAAGATGAAGGAAGCAGTGTGGGAGAATAAAGGGAGAAAGTGATAATGACTGTCTTATCCTAAGAACTTTATATCCTTGAATATAGCAACCAAGAACAAACTGGGCCTGAAGGCTATGTTTTTAACATCAAAGGCACAGAGGAAGTGTTTAGAGAGCACATTTCTGTCGTAGGAGGAAAAAGTGTAAGAGTGTTGAAGAAAAGATCTGGGCCAGTACTCGGGGAAATATCAATCCTTTTGTGTATATTCTCAGAAGCATTTTTGGAAGCAGCTTAGCAGAGCCAAAATTCCATGGTTTTGATCTGTTGTGACTTTTTCTTCTTGAGCCTAGCTGAACTGCAAACAGGTTGCTCAACGTTGCTTATCAGATAATAACATCCAAGTGGCACATGGATAAATACTAGGAATGATGGGTTTTGACACATCAGAGAGTAACTAAGGCACTGCTGAACAATAATGAGGTGGTGCTTGCAGTATTAGGGACTCCTGGGACCTGATTTTTCCTTCTTCTAATTCAACTTAAGTAAGATTATAAGCAGTCCCATCAAGTTAATATGGAGACTAGAGTCTGTTGTCCTAATACCAAAATCATTATGGCAGAGAGAATATAATATCAGGCATCACTGGAATAAGTTAAGTTCTAGGTGTACTGCATCACAGTGCTCAAGCTAAGCATTTGGGAATATGACATGAATACAAATGTTCATGATTCTAAAGCAGTTTCACTCTGAAATACAAGGAAGTTTTGTCACTGAATTGACTTGCTGTGGCTTGGGTTGGTCTTCTATGTCTCTGTCACACACACATTCATAATGTGAATTTTGCTTTCATTATGTTTGATGGTTTTAAGTGTATTGTGAAGAAATAATGATGAAAGTTGTAGGTGTTAGTACTATGTTTTCTTGGTGAATATATCTCAATAATAACCTTTACTAGAGTTACTTAGAAAGTCAGCAGTATTTCACCAGTGAAAATTTCAGTTCCTTTCATGTCTAAGTGCAGAGTAGAAAGTCTCTGTAAAACTCCAAGCCTCAATCCATTAGTCCTGGTAACTAAACTGTTTGGTGCAGCTGACAATTAATATTGTTCCCTGCAGCAGAAAGCCATAAGAAAAACTTGTGGCTAATTTGAAGTAAAATGCCATTAACAGAAGAAGTCTCAGCGACGCTTTTTAATGATGCTCTGTGCTGAATATTTATACAGTAGAGTTGGAGCTGGGATTTTTAAGCAATTTATAATGACAGGATGGTCTTGCAGGTCGTTATTTTCATTTCACATGTGATCCTGCCTACATCCTGCCCCTTCACATAACATCAATGCCCAGCCAACAAGAGAGCAAAACAGTAACATGTCCCTTGGAAGCCGGGTTTGTCTTCTCTAATGTATCACTAATTAATTGGAACAAGTCACTTCCTTGCAAGAGAGCACAGGACATTGAGACCAACTTGCCTTCACCAGGAAGCAAATTAGACCTTTGTAACCCAGAAAATTTTGTTTGAGGTTTGGTTTGTTAGTTTTGTTCTTTCTGTCACTTAATCTGTTCAGAAATGGGTGTTTGGACTCCAGTCTTGCCTGTGGTAGCGTGGAAGTCTCAACAGGGTTCCAAGAAAAAGTTAGACTTAAATAAAAATATCTGCTGTGCACAGTGATATAAGAAGAAAAAAAGTTTATAATGAAGGTCTTATTTCCATTTTATAGGCTGGGAAAATAAGGCAGCAGACTTTTAATGACTTGCTCAAGGTCAGACAGAAAGTAAGGAGAAGAGCTCATTTTATTCCCTCTCATTCCAAGGTCTGTGCCCATGCTGGCCTTCATCACACCAAGCAGCCTTCTTGTTCACTCTGTACTCTTCGTCCTCTCTGCTTATCGAATTCTCTTTTCAGTGGAATTCTGTTAAGCCTAAATGTTCACATTTGGCTGCGATCCAAAGTCTAAATATTCAAACTGGTGTTCAACACGCTTGGCTCCCCTGCTATGCTTGCCCCTAGCTGAGCCATGTGCAAGCCTGCTGGCCCCATGCGCTGCCTCTGGGAATACCGCCGGAGAGAGCTAAAATCACCTCTCTCTCTGGCTTTTCTTGTCTCCCTGTTGCCTGGCTCAGTTCTTTGGATAACTGTAAATTCCCAAGGTCTGTAGCTGAGTTTCTGTAAGTGCTATTGCATTTTCCTCCTTTGACTTAAACTTGCACATACTTTTTGTTAATGTATGTTTTCCACAAATTGCCCGAATAGGTTTAAATTTTTCTGTTATTTATATGCACAACTTAAGAGTTCAGTGTTAACATTATCGAGAGGCATCCATTTTCTATTTGAAATCTTCAATCTTCAGTTGCTTCAATTTGATTTTAAAAGAATTTTAAATAGAAGAAAATTGGATGTTACCTGTAATAGCAACGGGCTTTTCTAAGTGTTCAGTCTATAACAAAGTTTGACTTTTTTATTTGAGGGTAACCTTTTAAGCTGACCTGACAAGAGTTTTTTTAAACTGAATTTTAATAAGTTATTTGGTTAAATATGGCCCTACCTGCCTGCAGATTGTCATATCTTGTCATGCCCCCTGCATAACAACTTCTTAATTATGTCTTGTTGTCTAGATGTCATTTCCTGAGGCACTAGAGAAATACCTAGGTTTCTTTTTAGGGTAGATTGTAAATAGCTTGGGAATTTTAGATCTTTCTAAAAGATCTTTCTGTGGTAGGAGTCATTTCTCTATGGGAGCGATTTGTGAGAACTTCAACTAATTATATTCTAATTATAAAATGGTAGGAGCAGATGCTGCTTTAGAGAAACACTTTGATTGAAGGCATTCACAGGGTGGAGACAGCAACCCACCCAGCAGATAAGCCATTGTAATAACAGCAGGAGACAGATACTCCATGGTGAAAATGAAGGTGGTCATTTTTCCTAATGACAGATAGCCATGAGTTCCAGTGGGAAACTCCCTGCATTGTTCTTGGGCCTTTATACTGAGTTTTGTGTTCCAGTGGAGATTCAAATTCATTAGTGAGCAAATACATTTGATACTTACTAAAATTAGGGATTCTTGATAGCCCGTTTTCTGTCTAGAAATTTATGGGTTGTTTTTTTTACTCTACCAAGGGGTGAAATGAGGAAGGGCAAAAAGGAATTTTTATATTGGAAATGAGGAATGTTCGAGTAGGGGAATAAACTCTGCTCTCTCATTAGAGCTCAACAGCACAGACCCCCCAAACCTGAGGATTAAAGCATCTGGAAACAGCAGAGAACCATCTGAACCAGATTGGGTTTATATTTTAGAAGTAGGGCGGAGAAGTGCTAAAACTTCTAAATGGCCAAAGTTCAACAATATGTTAAAACATACTGAAAATGAAGTAGAATAACCTTAAAAGTGTACAATTTCTTAATGTAATAGTAAAAACTTCTCAATTTTCAGAGGTATCAGTAGGTACCGCTATCCAGTTCCCTTTACCATTAAAAATGGTGATGCTCTGTGTTCACATCAGGTACTTGGGAAGGTGAAAGTGTCTTGGACTGCCTGATAAATGACCTGTACACCAAGGCTAGTTTAGCCCATGGTGCTCGTGACACATGCAATTCTTGATCTCGGTGACATTGAGGATGGTTAAGGTATGCATCATTCTCTGGGAAGGTGGAAAGTGATTTCCATGCTATTCTGTAAGTTTGACAGCTCAAGAGGCATCCACTCCTAATGGCTTTTGATTTGGGATTTATTCTTGTGTGTCAGTTAATTCCTAATGTCTTTATTCTGAGGAGGAGGGTGCAGATAATAGGCATAGAACTCAGATAGGGAAGATCTGAAAAACATACTTGTAGCATAAAAATGCAAAGATTGTGCCAGTCACATAATAATTTTGCAGTCTGAATGCCTGCATACCATATTATTGCTGCTTTGCCTCTTTATGAAATTATTTTGTTTATGGTCATTACTATTCAAAACATTTAAAAATGCCATAAATGGACCATCTCAGCAGGCTGAAGTGTTTAAAGGGGCAAAATGCTGTTGGCCACTGCGTGCATGGGCTGCATGGCAAACTGTGTGGCTTTACATTTGCACAATTACCTGTGGCTTGTGTTACAAGGAGAATGGTGATTGATCTTTGAATGACTTGCAATTTATCAAAGATTAGATATGATTTCTGTATCTGATTAACCTTCTCTGTAAGATGGCCATCATTTTTGCAATGACAGTAGATTATTCCATACTTGAAAAGCCAGATATAAGCTAGTTGCAATCAATAGCCCACAAAAGGTGACACCTTGAATTCAGGTGGTTATCTATAAAGTGTGTTGCAAAGGATTGAATCGCTTGTCAAAATACCTGTTTCACTTAAGGCACCTCTGAAGTGAAGTGGCTTTTATTTCAGTATGAAATGCAAAGAGATGGGGAAGAGATGTTTGGGGTTTGTAGTGTAATCAGGCACTGTTGCATGCTGCTATACAGAGCAAGTACGAATTTTTATTAGTGACAGATGTGATTGTCATTTCCAGACCCCATTACATATGATTTTCTTTGTCACAATTGTATGGAGAGAGCTTGATTTGATAAGATTGCATTGGCCAGGTAAAATAGAGGTTAAAATGAAGTATTGTGCCCTCTTGTTATTTAAGTAACACTCTCTGTACTCTCAGTGGATTGGATATATTTTAATACATTTTGTCTTTGAATTTTCCATAATGTCACATCCCTCCTCAGTATCCTTCAATGCAGTTCCATTCTTAATGTGTTTTCAGATTTAAATTAACTTTCATTTATTATTCAGCAACACAAAGAATCATATTTGAGTATGCAGAAATGCAGTCCCTTGGTTGATGGCAGGGTCCCTCTCTGGGAGGTGGGAAGCATTAATTCCTGAGAGGGAGACTCTTACATCAAGTTGAGACAGTTTTCTATCTATGGAAAGCTCTTTTTCAATGTCAGTTTAAGATATATATGTTAATAACTTGAACATCGACTACATTTCAGCTCCAAATGAAGATGAGAAGGAAACTGCCATTCTTAAAAGAGAATCTTCAGCAGCTGGATGGACAGGTTACTTAGCAGTGCAGTCACAAGGAACAGCATCTAAATTCTCCGCTTAAAAAACACTTTGTCCATACTAACAGAAAACAGACTTCCTAAGAGAAAGGGGCTCAGGTGATGTGCTGAAGGCACGTATCTAAAAATAATTGCGTCTCACACCACTGTGGTTCTGATACGTCAGGATTTAAGCCAAGTAAACTGCAAAATAAGGATTCTCTTTCAGGAAAGCAATTTTAGCATGTCCTAAATGCCCAGCTCAACCATGTGTATTGCTGAATTGGAGTCTCTGCTCTTCCAGGAAAGGTCAGATGTCTCACTTTCCTTTCCTTAATCCCCATAATATACATGACTATGCATCACCAGCTTTGTTGCCAAAGGTTGGTGCTGCCTGATTACATGGAAAGATATAGACCACTAACCACATATATTTCTAAAATCAGAGGAAGTTATCAGTCCGAGGCCTAAATTACCTTTTCTAAACTGACAGTGTCCTTTTTGCTTTTAATAAGATTACATTTTATTAGGCTGAACTACCATAGTACACACTAGAGGATACTGTAAGTGCTGCAGAATTTTCTGTTAAGAAATGTGCCTTATAAATCAGTTACTTGTCTTGTGAGAGCACATGTATAATAGCTGATTATATGGAAGAGTTATATCGGCATAAGAGCCATGTGCCTGTTCCTGAAAGCATGTATGTGACTCACCACAACCCACATCTGTGATATTGTAAAGGCCAAATATTGTTTCTACTTAGCCTTTCCCCATTTCTTTTTAATCTTAACTTTCGCGATGCACCATAAAGTACTCCAACAGTTTATTAAGATAACTGTAGTTTGCTATGCTAATTCCTACTACGTGTTATTCAATGGTTATTAATCTCTTTAGTTCAGGGTCATGTTTTCCTCTCTTCAGCATTTCTTGTAGTGTCTGACTGTGCCCAGAGCACTAAGAGCTCCCAGAAGTCTAGCTAGTCAATTCTTAGATGCTTTTGAGTTTATAGTCTTGGATAAATGTTTCATTCACAAATAGAGGAGAAAGAAACATTAGAGCACATTCGAGTATTCATGTATTAGACTTTGATTCTTTGGTTGCTCATAGAAAATAGATGATTCTACCTCCAGGATTGATTTTTACTATCTCCAGACATGACTTGCCTTGAAATCAATATAATAATGTAAAATGTCATTGCAAATAGAGAACATTGATCTGCAACACATTTATTAACTCCCTCTGATAAAAACCAAAATGAAAATGGTAAACATGCTGGTATTCCAAAAAGATTAAAAGTGAATTCCAAAAGTTGGAGGTGCAGTTTATCTACAAGAAAAAACTATTTTAAAATCCTGTACATGAAACGGGTTATGCAGAAAAGGAAAGAACATAGCTGGGTCTTTTACAGTGTAACACTAATGGCTGTTTAACGGAGTTAGATAGATGGTTAATCAAAGGAGGAAACTACTGCTTATCTGCCTCGGTCCACACAAGAAATAGGAAATTCAGCCTGAGGAAAAGCAGCGCTCTGTCCTTTTTCTCCTACATTGGATGCAACCGTGTGTGCTTGGCATCGCTTGCCTTTGTCTTAGCTGCTTGTTTGAAGCATCTGGTAATTGAACATAAACTCTTGCACTTGAGCATTCATGCTTGAACCTGAAATTACCTTGTCATCCACACTGGCTTTCATTAAGCAGCTAACAGATGCCCTGGCATGCTCCTATCACAACACATGATGCAGAGAGTCAGAGCCTCTTGTGCTGAAATGGCTTTGGTTTATATGGTCTCCTTTTGTCCAGCCTGGAATAAATGTCCTCTCTGCATTCTGCAGCTTGCTGCTGTTTAACTCAGATATGCCCTCTGAGTAGAATAGGTAGGGTACTAATACTTCTTATGTACTTGAAGAAAACGTACATATCCATCAGCAAAAACAAACACTGCTTTTCATTTTCCATTTAAAGAACCAGACAATGTTTCTTCTCTCAGTAAGCAGCTGTTTCAGTTTTTACTAGCTCATTTGTGTCCAATTGCAATATTTTCCCCTCCAAAGCCATGAATATATTTAAACAGGCTTTTCCTATTTAGGCTAAATTGTAAAGAGAAGAAGGACATATACTGCAGACCTTCAATGGAGGATGTTCTACAGAATTTCCATTAGCTTTCATTAACCAAACTTAGCACCATGAAAGTGCAAACAAATCTTGAATAAAGTGAAATGGGCAAGTCTAGAAAAGGGAAGGAAAGAATAAGCCTTTGCAAGATGTTGGAAAACTTCCAAGTAGAACAGTTTGGAGGGCACCCTTTGATTTTTTGGGGTGGGAGTTCAGATTTCTTCATTATTTTATCCTGGGTAAGTATGTCAAAACTCGAGTATTCCCTTTTCTTCATTTGTCCTTTGACCTCCTTCTCCATGCCAGGATAGATGTCTAAATAAGCATTTAAATGTTAGGTGCACAGGTTTCAGAAGGCAGCACTGGAAATATTGACATTATCACCCTTTTTTGTTAATCTCTCTCCAAGATCCTCATTTCTACTGATTTGAGGCCAGCAATGGGAGCTGTATCTCCTGAGCATGTTACAGTTCAGTCTTTCATTGTAGTAAAATACTCTCTATTCCTTCAGCAGCCAGGGCTGGCAAAGTATATCTCATTGTTTACTGAGCACTTAAATGAAAGGCACTGCAGTTATTAGCATTGCTGAATCCCTTCCCTGTGGAGCAGAGCACACAGCCGTCACAGCTGAGCCAAACTGGAAAGGAGCACATTTGGAAACAGGATGCCAAGTGGCCATCTAAAGCAGACAGGTCTGCCTGTCTCTAGGTGTAGGAAACCCTCTGGTCAGTCGAAGTCTTGCTGATGGGCACAATATATGTGACGTCGCTTCTTGCTTTGCCCTGATCCTCTTGCAGCATTCAAAAGAAATTCGCATGCTCAGGACTGACCTAAAAAAAGCCATTGTCTCTGACTGTCAGCCTCTGATTCATTTTATGTCACTTATGTCGTGCCACTGTAGCTTGTGTCCCACTGTGTCACGTCCTCCAGATCAATATGACACAACATTGCACTGCATGAGCTACAAGCAGCAAACACAGCGATGCAAAGCTGTTTACCCTAAACAAGGAATCCCTTCTAATGGACACCCAATCAATAGAAAATCAGGGTGGGATGGTTTCTTTTCAGATTGGATAATTGTTACTCTCAGACCATATCCACAATGTCTGCAGCCTGCTGGTTTGCAGCTCAGAAATGCATTGCAGCTTCCCAAAATGAGACACAAAATGCAGGCAGTGCTAATAGCTCCTTTTAGCAGGGGTGGGAGACAAAAGCGAAGCAATTACAACCTCTCTTCAGAAGGGAAGTGCTGCTCAGCTCCAATTCTCTTAGCATATACTGAAAGCTAGCAGAAAACTTTGTTAAAATCTCTTGTAACATAAACCAAATACATTCCATCAGTCAGAAATACACCAAATTGTCTGCAGTATGCTGCAGCGATAAAACTAGGAAACGTACTGCAGGACACAAATAGGTAAGAAAAGCTCAGATAGCCTTAGAGCACCCTCCTAGGGATGACAGTGGTGTCCGGAGCTATCCTGATGTAGCCATGCTGGTTTACTTCAGCTGAGGACCAGCTCCAGGAGCTCTCACACTGCTCAAACCATCTTGGCTCTGACAACAAGCTGCAAGCTGTGAGCTGCCAGCCTGGCTGCCATGCAAGGAAAACTGCACGTAAAATGAAAGAGTGCCATTTCTGTAACACAAAAGGTGTGCTCCTGAAAATGTGGGTACGAAGGGAAGGCTGAGAGAGAGCTTTCCTGCTTCCCTGAGCCTTCAGTGACACCTACAGACAAGCTCTAACCAGTCGGCTGAGTTTCCATGCCAGCGCCGGCCATAAGCCTTGCTGCACTCCTGCCCCATCGGAGTTTTTCTCTGCAGCAAATCCAAGCCCAGGCCAGTGTAAACTCACTCACATCTGCACTTGCTGTACCTACAGGACACCTAATGAATATGTTTGCATTACAGTGGGGGGGGGAGGGGGGGGCGGTTCACTCTTTCCTATTTGAGACTAAAATCCAGGTTATTTTGCCTCCTGGTGATGCCGGTCTTTTCACCCCCTGAGAGTGTTCCCGCTGGCATTCACTATTCACGTATTTCTCCTCTAAAAACTTCTCAGTAATGCCAGCTGAACTTCCTCAGATGTGACCCAGAACAATTGTGCTTGCTTTTCTTTCTACAGAAGAGCTGGGAAACACCAGGCACTGCTTCCCTCTGTGGAGGGCTCAAAAACCCTCAGGAGCTGTAAGGGGTGATGTTATTAATAGAAATTATAACCCCTTATCTGCAACTGAATTTTAAGCCTTATTTTTAAAACTATCTGAAAATGCATCAGAGGGTGAATGTCATCTCAAAATATCACCAAAATCACAATCATTTCTTTTCATTAGTTGTCGTTGGCAATAGTGCCTTTACTAAGCAAAGACATCTAAGCAAAATAATCCATACTTAGAGGGGACACGACAGTAACAGAGCATTAAGATCAGCTCTCCCACAGACTTTGTCTCCCTAGATTGCCTCTCCTGCCTGGCAAGTGGATGGTAAATGAGTGGCTAGCTCATAAAAACCAACCCTTTTTTATTTATTTATTTTTGACTTGGATGCTCACCAACATTTTGGTATCATTAAAGCACTCCCCATCATTTAAAAAGTGCCTGATGTTACAGCT
Source organism: Agapornis roseicollis (assembly GCA_002631895.1). Lineage (NCBI taxonomy): Eukaryota > Metazoa > Chordata > Aves > Psittaciformes > Psittacidae > Agapornis > Agapornis roseicollis. The sequence goes on from NDXB01019427.1 coordinate 156,681, forward strand.
TTTGAAAGTGCACATCTAATAATTTTGATTACCACTTGGCTGTGTATCTCCAAGGTGTGCCTGCACTCAGCTGCCCTCAATTGGCTTCTGAATAACATTTTCCACTTGCTGCTCTGCTAGGGTTATTAAAGGGGAGGGGGAAGGGATGTTTTTGTTTTTCAGCTCTCCCAGTCCTTGAGAAGAGATGGGTAAGCATTCTCCTTGGGGTGATTTGTAAAGTGCCTTGCTGGGGCTCACACTCCTGCTGAGCATGGCTTGGGTCAGAGCCCTCTCCCTGCACATCGTTTGTCACCCTGCTGTATCAGCCATTCCCGTAACCCAGTATGTTCAGTTATTAGGTTGCAATGCTTCTTGACACGACTGGATTGAAACCTGGGCATCTGATTTTCAGAGTCAGCAGGCACTTGCAATTCCTACGACATCCATCGAAGCTGTGCTAAACTGCTCTGGAAACCAGGGCTTAAGCAAACACCCATGTTTCATTCTTTATACCTTGAAGACTGTATGCATTGCAGCAGGAGGAATCAGATTTATGATGTTGGACTTCTCGCTTCTTGCAGAAAGTGCTGTGGATGTGAAGGTTAGCTACAGCAAAATCTCGGTGCTGCCACTCGTTAAGGACCACAGCTTACACAGATCGTTGTGGGACTTGTGGGAGAGCTTAGGGCTTTGTGGGAGGCACCCATTTCATCTCGGAGTCAAGTCCTTCATAAATATTTCATAGAGGCATTGAGTAACACAGAGGATGGATTTCTGATGCTGAAAGGAATTTCAGTAAGTGATTCCATGCCTGAACCCCACTGCAGGTGCAGGCATTTCTGTCAAATCATGAGCTTGGGTCTTCCTGAGTGTCAGGAGTAGCAGACCTAAGTGACTATAAAATCCTGATACGGTGGTTGTACAAAAACAGTATCATAAATCTAGGCAACAATTAATTTAGTAATGTGCCATTACAGTGCTTATACCTGAGAAATTTCAGATGCTTTACTTGTATTATTTAGTTAAGCCTCATAACACCTCATATGGTTCAGCTAAGAGAAACTCTATTTTGTTACAAGTGAAACCAAAATAGAGATGAATTAAATTTGTCCAAGATAATACAGCCAAGTCCCTGAGGACTTGATCTGAAGCCTGTAGAGGCAGCAATGAAATCTTGTTCAGCACCTCCTGTACACTTCTGGTAAGGTCTTTGAAAACCCAGGAGCACCTTCTTATCCCCTGAATTTTGGTGAGTAGTTCTGCCCAATGCATATCTTTGTTGCTGTATCCTTATTATTTTAGTAGAGAATTAAGTAGTCAGCTAGTGGTCTCTGGAAGAAGTAGTTAAGATTTTGAATTCATATACCAGGAATGAATAATACTTGTAGTATTTTAGTATGATAGCTGTGCAGAATAGACTTTTGGAATAAGCAAAAATATCTGTATATGATTTTCAGACCTTTGGTCTCATTGTTAAGCAATATTTTGTCTCCTTTTCATTTCCTTTGAGGCCCTGTAGAAAAAAATTACTGCATTTTTTGTCAACAGAAATGAAAGAGAAACATTAACTTTAGAGGCAGGAGGAATTCATAGGCACAGATGAGGAGCTGAAGTCTGCATAATGCTTCATGGCTCATCTTTTTGTGTCACCATTTTGCCTGTAATGCAGGACTAAAGTGAAAAATAGAAAATTAAACCAGTGGTAAAGCATCCATAGCACCCCAGCTGTGAATAAGAGACTAGTCCTGAAGCCCAAGATGGAACTGGTATGTGCTGCTGCCCATGTTTATCAGACAGAACTTGCTACATCACAGGTACCCCCAGCTTTGCGGGATTTCCTTTTGGTAATGTCATGTTTAGGACAATGCCTGTTCTCACCTTTCCTCGGCTTCACCTCCCCAAAATCCTTGCTCAGTTCTTGTTCAACAGGTGAGTGACATAACGTGTAAGACCACAGGGGTCCTAAGAAGCGAGTCAGTCTGACCTGATAAGTGATTCAGGTAGGCTGCACATCAGTCAGAGGAGCTATTACACCCAGAGCCAAGTATTAGCCCAGCACCCCTCTGTCTGACATTACTACAGGATTTGCCTTATTGAGGGGAGACTTTTGGTTTCCATGGTGTGAAAGGTTTGGTTGGTATCACTCATTGTTTATACTTTATGTGGGCCCTCCTCACACAAGAAAACCCTACCTGGATTTAAAACATAAAACCATCCACCAGAGAACATGGCCAGTATTCTAAACAAGCACCAAGTTTTCAATAAACATAACATAAAACAATATTATTAGTCTTATCTTTCCCTTGCCAGGTCTGAGCAGATATCACTCGTGTTTTTAATATGTCCTTCTTCATTTCAGTGTTGGGGATTTTACATTAAGAGAGTTTTCTTAAGGCACTATTTGACTTGAGAACAATAAAATAGGGGGGTTTTTTTATAAGCATGGTGAGCAATGTAGGACTGTGAAACAAATCTCTGAAGTAAGAAGTTTCAAATAAAATGGTTTCCGATCTGCATGCTTTTAAAAACAAAATAACCAAGCCTCAGACCTGCTGCCCTCTTTTCCAGCCTTTTCTTTCCTCCTTGTTCACCGGGATGGTGGCTAGAAGAGGATTCTGAAGGATTTATTGATAGTATTGCAGTTGTAGTAGACTGCTTAGCATCTTTTAGCATGTCCCTCCATGTCTCAGGAGCACAGGATTAATGCTTTTTTCCCCCCCCTGTTTTTTCTTATTTGTAGATCCAACCAGGGTTATGGTGTCACCTTTCAGCATGGATGTCACTGTTGGAGAAAGCATTGTCTTGCCTTGTCAGGTATCTCATGATCACTCACTAGATATCATGTTTACCTGGTCATTTAATGGACATCTGATAGACTTCGAAAAAGATGGGGATCACTTTGAAAGAGTTGGAGGGGTAAGTATTAATACTAAAGCAATCTCCTTACAGTAATAAAAGTAAGGAACATAGAAAAGAGCTATAGAATCATAGAATAGTTAGGGTTGGAAAGGACCTTAAGATCATCTAGGTCCAACCCCACTGCTATAAGCAGGGACAGCTCACACTAAACCATGTCACCCAAGGCTTCATCCAACCTGGCCTTGAACACTGCCAGGGATGGAGCACTCACAGCTTCCCTGGCCAACCCATTCCAAAAATACAGTGGNGCTCACACTAAACCATGTCACCCAAGGCTTCATCCAACCTGGCCTTGAACACTGCCAGGGATGGAGCACTCACAGCTTCCCTGGCCAACCCATTCCAGTGCCTCACCACCCTCACAGGAAAGAATTTCTTCCTTATAGCCGATCTAAACCTCTCCTGTTTAAGTTTGAACCCATTACCCCTTGTCCTGTCACTACAGTCCCTAATGAAGAGTCCCTCCCCAGCATCCCTATGGTTCCCCCTTCAGATACTGGAAGGCTGCTATGAGGTCTCCACGCAGCCTTCTCTTCCCCAGGCTGAACAGCCCCAACTTTCTCAGCCTGTCTTCATACAGGAGATGCTCCAGTCTCCTGATCATCCTTGTGGCCCTTGTCTGGACTTGCTGCAACAGTTCCATGTCCTAATAGAACGAACGAACTTGCCTAAGTTAGTTATCTTGTGTTTTATAGACTGAGAAGAGGAACATTGCCAGTATACTACTTCATTTTAGTTAGTGTAGAATTGTTATGATTTCTTAATGACATAACTTAAATCTGCTCATGTGAACAAATGTGTTGACAGTGCAGTGGGTTGTATGTCAGAAGATCTGTAATACATTTTCTCATTGCAAAACAAAATGCTTTGCATTCAAGGAAGTAGTTCATAATAGTTTTTCTCTGGCTGTAATAATAAAAGAAATGTGAAATATAGCAGTTGTAGAACTTTGCATTTATACAGAAAATAGTGGAAAATTCAGAGGATATCCTCAGATTTGTTTTGGCAGTGTTTGTTGGCATGCTTTTCTGTGTCCTTCTCTTGTGACCCGATGCTCAGAACAAGCATTAATAATCCACATGGTATCACCAACCATCAGAGATGACATTTCTTTTCAGTATTATCTGTGTACATTCCCTGGCAGTGTCACACTGGTATCTTTGGGTTGTTGTGTGCTTATGGAAAAGCCCATCGGTACCCATTTATAATGCAAACTTGTGCAATGTGCAGAGAACTGTTTATTGGAAGGTTGAAAAGGTTGGACTTGGTGATCTTAAAGGTCTGTTCCAACCTAGTTGGATCTATGATTCTATGGTTCTGTGTTCATGGGAATCTGATAGCTAGAAGAGTCAGGTGTGAAATGGTGGTTAGACTGCCCGTTAAATACAGGCCTGGCCACACTGTTGCTCAAGGCCATGATCAAGTGGCAGGTATGGAGAAGAAAAAGTATGTAGGTAGGAATTACTTTCTCTTGTTAGGAGAAAGGAAAATCTGCTTGGGTAAGTTGTCATTTTCTGCCTCTTCAGGGAGGTTTCAGATGGGACAGCCCATGGGGATGTAAGGGTGCCTATGATGGTCCCTCTCTGCTTGATTTTCTCTGCTGGACGTGAAAAACTGGAAGAGGTTTTGCATGTAGCTCTGAGGGAGGTTTTATAGAGACACTGCTGCTCTGTGCTGCTCTGTGCTCTGCTGGATCCAAGCAGCCTGGCAGTACATGTTTCCTTTTGTCAGGAGTGAAATTTAATGCTGAAAGGAAAAGGAAATACAATCTACAAGCCTTGCTGTTATCCCTACAAAAACGATGCACTTAAAGATTGGTGCCTATGGCACACATCAGCAGCAACAGATTTTTCTGGCGGCTCTGCCTGATTGGCCTGCAAAGCTAAAATTGCAAACTTTATTAATATTCTTTAGTTAGAAAGCCACAATCACAAGGGTATTCTGAGATTTCTAATATACTGAATGCTTTGTGTCTCAAGAAGAATTTAGAGAGAGTTTTCAGCTTCCTATACATACAGAAACCTAATTAGTTCTATTCAACAGTTAATCAGACATGCAGTTGGCGTTTGGAAAACAAATTACTGCTGTTAGGTGATACAAGATTTCCTCGGAGAGTGCTGTTCTCATGATCTTTAGCACAAAAACGCCGGGCAATCAAAATGCTGGCGGTAGTACAAAGCCATGAAACTATTGCAGATGTCTCATAATTTGGGCTGGTTTTCACTTGCAAAATAGACGTAGACACAACTTGGGTATGTGAATACCGGAGAGGCTATAAACTGGATATCCAGAGATAAGAGAAGAATCAGAGCAAACCTGCCCTACATAAGCTTTGTCACATTGTTTTAATGGGGAAACTGCTTAACGGACCCAAACCAGGCTCCCCTGCCCCTTGTCAGAGCCATCATTTTAGAAACGCTCCGGCTCTTACCTTCAAGGCAGACACACATGATTTTAATAGGCCACGGCTTGCATTACTAATGTTTTCATCAGCCAGTGTAAAGTAAATCCATTAGTCACAGTGTCCTTCATGTGATAATGATGTTTAGCGCTCATTAAAAAGTAATTGTAACCACTTTTCCCTACTTTATCAGCAGGATTCAGCTGGTGATTTGATGATCAGAAGCATCCAGCTGAAGCATGCTGGAAAATATGTCTGCATGGTGCAAACAAGTGTGGACAAGCTATCAGCTGCTGCAGACCTGATTGTAAGAGGTATTTGAATTTTGTTACTGTTGTTGTTGTAAAATCTCTTTTTTGGGTTGTTTTTTTTTTTCCTACCTTCTGCTGCTGGTAAGACAATTCCTGGGCTTGAAGATATTCATTGGGATGCCAGCACCTTGTAATTAGTCTCAGAAATGAGCTCTAAATACACACTGGGGTTCGCAATATGTTTTCAAACAGTGCATATAAAGATGCTTTCATACATACTTACAGAACAGACACACAGCACAGATAAACACACTGGTACTTGTTCGTGCCCTGAATGCAAAACTTGCACCAAGTGAGCTTGTTTAATTGATGAACTGCACAGCAGAAACAGTATCCAGCTTCTTCACTGCATCTCTGCTAAGCAATTTTGTTCCTTTTCTAGAATAAATATGATTTAGTAACTTCACTGATGCATCAAGAGTGCATTACCCTACACAGGTGACTTTAACAGAGGTGCAATTAGTTAACCTGAGTCTGTATCCTTACAATAAACATGGCATGTATTTTTCTGCTTGTTAGCTCTGAGGAAAGCAAACTTTGGTGCTGCTCAGTACCTGCTGCTTTCAGTTCTCGTAGACCCCAAGAAAATCATAGTTTGCACATTCTCCATATAACATAAGTTCTCAGGCAGCTCAGTGAAAGAGAGGAAAGCATGAAAAAGAAGTAAGAAATTCCCTCTTTATCAAAGCTGTGCCAGAGTAAAATATACAAGATTAGAACTGAACTTCCATTGAGAAATGTGCCTTTCTTTCTAGCTGGGCGTTCTGTTATCCTCATAATACTGTTATGCTTTTCACCACGTTTCCCCCATAGGAGCATGAACACAGACGTTCTTAGCCATGTGCCGCACAAAGCGCTGGCTCCCTGGAGGCAGCAAAGCTGCTGCTCTCCTCCCCAGGAGGTTGCTCCCTATTACACCAACTCACAAGTTTTGCTGCAGCATGGTTTCAGATTAATTTTCTGTCGTTTTGCACAACCATTTCCAAACAGCCTGCTGCTGGGCACCTCGGTTGGGTAATTTCCTTACTGCTGCCTCTGTAAACAAGCATGAGGAACATTGCATCCTCACAAGAAAATGACCCTTGATGATGGTAAAAGTACGGATCTTGTCACTCCCTGAACACATCAATGGGGACATCTCCGTCTAGGCCAGTGGTCCCATGGCTACGCTGAGAGTTGTGCTGTATTATCTCACAGGAGGAGGGGTGAATGACTGATGCATAAATGGATCTTTCTGAATAATTTTTAGAGTATTTTAAATATTGGAGTTATGTCAAATTAATAAGAGATTAGATACTGGAATAAAAATAAATGATTTATGTCAGGGAATATCAAAGTAGAGCGTACAGAAGTAACCCCTGGCACTAGTACACACAGATCAGCCTGCTTGTTCAGGGTGGAATTTTCTCACACCATCAGAACAGAAGCATGTGTCTCTCAGCAGCCCTGGAGTACTTGCTAAGTCAATAACTGATAAGTTTTCCCTCTCTTGCCCTGCTGTAGCCTGCACCCTGCAGAGAAGGATATTCTGAACTGTGGGGAATAACCAGGACTATTCCAAGACATGAAGTGAGGACAGGTTCTTTCAGCCTCTGCCAAGCAACAGGATTAATTTGTGAAGCATACAATGCAATTTCATTTCTCCAGTATAACTTGCAGAGCAGGACCAAAGGAGCTGACTGCTCTGTGAGGCTGTGTTGAGTGGCTGCTCCCCCCAGCAAAAGAATTTAAAGTTTTAATTTCTGAGAAATTAAATCTGGCTAGACCTGCTGAAACTTTCCTTTTAAAGGCAGGATATTGGAAGGTCTTGCAGGTATTTTTAGGTATTTAAGCACATCCAGCTCTCTGAATATCACATGAGAATAATTTTAGTCCACAGAATGGGTTGCAAGAGGAGAGTTTGCTGCTTGAGATGGTGCTTTTGAGGAGGGAATTCACCTCAGGTACCTCTGCTGACAGAAATGGCTGTGTGATACAGGAGAGAGGTACTTTCTCCTATGTACATACCACAGTGCTTTACTGTTTAGAAAGAACCCATCCGTGAAGCAGAAAATACCAGTCGCTAGTCAGACATGATACTACCTACAGGCAGGTCCTTTGCTCTTCTCCAACCTCTGAGTGCATCCAGGCTGCAGCCAAAAACCGTAGTTGTATATTGGCCGGTTTTAAAGCAGCAGATGTGAGACGGCAAAACTGATCCTGAGTGCTGCAACGAGTTCCTTACTCTGTATGGTAGCTCAGGTCTGCCATGGGGTTTGGCACACGTGGAGCACCTGGGGGCTGCAGGTGAAGCTGGTGATCTCTGAGTCTGTGTACCTCCCCTGTGCCTCCAATCTAGCCATCTGCTAAATCACAGCTAGGGCTGCGCTTATCCCCTCTGCAGGGACTCAGTTACCACTGTCCTGAGTAAGGGAGGAAGACCACAGCGCTCCTTCCTCTAGTCACTGCAAAGCCTTAAGCACCCCTGTCCTTTAATTCTTCCAACAGGTCCCCCAGGTCCACCAGAAGCTGTGACAATAGATGAAGTCACTGATACCACCGCTCAGCTGTCCTGGAGGCCAGGAGCAGACAACCACAGCCCTATTACAATGTACGTCGTGCAAGCAAGGACCCCCTTCTCAGTGGGATGGCAAGCAGTGAGCACAGGTAGGTCCATTGCGCTGGACCCTGAACAGCTCCACGATGGAAAACATCCATCAGGACCCATGCATCGGCTGAGCAGAGCAGCTCTGCACCCTGAAGTGAAAAGTAATTTGCCTGGCTGTAGAGCTGGTCTTATTAACCAGTTTCAAGTTTGGCAACCCAAAGATTTAGAGTCCAGTCAGTGCTATTACTCATCCGTTTTTCTCATGAATGTTTAAGGGAAAACAGAATGAATTCCTATCTTTTGTTGCTGCTCTGGAGATATACAACAGTAATTGTGGTCTATAAAGACATCCCTCAGGGACAGACTGTGTCATCTGGCCTATCTTTAAGTAGAATTATTTTCCTGATAGAAGGAAAAATCCCATGATGTAATTTCTCTTTCCATCCGAGGTTAATTTTGTTCCAGTAGCCATTAACTAGAGGGAACAGTGTGTTTTAAAAAGAGAAAAATAAAACCCCTTTAAACCTGTTGTCTTGACATTTTGTTTTCAAACAGTGGCAATTTAGGAAAAGCTCAGTAATAGCCGGAATTTCTGTGCTAAAAGCACGTGTTTTAACGCTGCCTCTTCTTTGCAGTTAAGAAAATATTGCAAAAAAAGGAGAAAATGTTTATCAATCCTTATTCATGTTGTATTTACATTAATCCCTCACTTTTAAGGGTATCAGGTATGCATGGCCTTTTCACAGCATCTTTAATACTTCTGGTGGGTTTCATTGCATTCCCGACCCATGTTTGTCTCCTAGTTCCAGAGATCATTGATGGCAGGACGTTCACAGCAACAGTGGTGGGCCTGAACCCTTGGGTTGAGTATGAATTTCGAGTAGTAGCTGCCAACCTGATTGGGATTGGAGAGCCCAGCAGACCTTCAGAGAAGAGAAGAACTGAAGAAGCTCGTAAGTAGTGGTGGGCAAATGAGTTAGAACCATAGAATAGTTCGGATTGGAAAGGACCTTAAGATCATCCAGTTCCAACCCCCCTGCCATAGGCAGGGACACCTCACACTAAACCATGCCTCCCAAGGCTTTGTCCAACGTAGCCTTGAATCTTGTCAAATAAATGCTCATCAGTGCTAATGGATGTGTTGAACTGGAGGAAGCTGAGGAGCTCTTTCTGTGCCCACAGCTCTCCTCCCTCATGGCATGTTATTTGTGTGCACAGAATAGGCAGGGGAAGTTGTGGAGCTCCTGATGGGCTCCTTTTCTCACTTCATGGTGTCTGGAGTATGAGAAGACTTCATGTCCTTCTCCTGCAGAAAGCAAGGATTTTCCAAAAAGGGTATTTGGGCAGGTTTTTTGGAAAATGTTACCCAGTATGCACTGATGAGAGGTGAACTCTGAGAACAGTCCCTCTGTTGCCCCCATGAGCAATCTGATGAAAGGCATCAGGGAGTCTTCATCAGGGATTTCAGTGATAGAACAACGGGTAATGGGTTTAAACTTAAACAGAGGAAATACAGGTTAGATATAAGGAAGAAGTTCTTTACTGTGAGGGTGGTGAGGCACTGGAATGGGTTGCCCAGGGAAGTTGTGAATGCTCCATGCATGGAGGTGTTCAAGGCCAGGTTGGGCAGAGCCTTGGGTGAAATGGTCTAGTGTGAGCTGTCCCTGCCTACAGTACAGGGGTGGAACTAGATGATCCTAAGGTCCTTTCCAACCATAAGAAGCTCTAGAACACAGACTACAGCACATTGAGAGCAGGAGTTTGAGCTTCACAACTGGAGAGTCAGCAGTCTGTTGATGCTGGGAGCTTCTCTGGTTCTTGGAGTAACTTGGACCTCAGCCTGTGGGTCATCAGTGTTGGGAGTCTTGGGCTGCCCTATGAGTTGGATTATTTCAGAGACTTACTGAAGATCAGTCTTAAGTACACCACTAGCTCCTAGAACCACACGATTTCTGCTGGCTGCTGCAGGCACAGTGTAACCATGAGAGCTTTAATGCTCCCTCATGCTGTCCCTGTCTTGTGATCTGGCAGAAAAGGGTCACAGCAAGGTATAGACTCAGCGTGTTGTTGCAGGGATATGTGTTTAGGCTATGGGAAACTGCTGGTAAGTGTCTCCTTTGTTCTCCTTCGGGCTGTAATGGAACAGAATATGAAATAGCAAAACAAATAAAAGCCCTTTTTCATGGAAGATAAATGTTTAAACTAAACAATTAGTGACTGAACACACCAGTTAATTGGCATACTTTTAATATACTATTATTGACATACTTTTAATATGCTGTTTGCCGTGACAAATTAGCCATTTCCTAATAGTGTTTCTGTTACCCGGCAGGGGCAGGCCAGCAGAGTCCTGTTGCTGTGTAGGTCTGTTCCTGTCCAATGCACTTTTCTGGTTTCTAAGTTGCCACATCCATCTTCTGCATCTTATTTTGCAGTTCCTGAAGTGACCCCAGCTAACGTCAGTGGAGGTGGAGGGAGCAAGTCTGAGCTGGTCATTACTTGGGAGGTAAGTGGAGTCCAAACCAAGGTGAACATTAATATGGTCCTGACCTAAGCGCACCTTTTCACCCTGCACCAATCTGTGGATTTCAATGGCTTGCAGTAAAAAATGCCCCGATTGTGTTATAAAAATAGCAGAGCTATTAAAGTTGAGCTAAACCTCTTCCCCTCCCAGGTCCCTGTGCAGGGAACCAGCAGAGAAGTGCTGTGCAGGGGACCACGGAGAACACATTGTTTGGACACAAGCTCAGCTCCCCAACTCTAAGCACGTCTGTACTCATATGGCAAAACACAGATGGGCAGAAACCACCTGAGGGATAAAACAGAGTTCGTGAGGCCAGGCATGGCACATCCTGACCCTGTTGAGAATCGTTGTGGCTGGCTCCCAGGCTTCATCCTTCATCCCTGCACTGGGATATATGGCAGCAAATAGTTAAGAGTTAGCACAGCATGCTGGCTTTCATCACTGCTAATGAAAGCCAGCAAGAGGAGATGCAGAGATGAAAAATGTCTAATATTCCTTAAGGCAGCCAGGGTTAGAACTTTAGTCATTTGTCTGCTCGTATTTTCATGTTACAATGTGACGCAGCTGGCATATTTTTCCGAATAATGAACTTCACTGGACATGCTAACACTTCCACTTAGCTCTATTTCTGAGCAAGCTGGCAGAATGAATCACCAGAGATATTTTTAAGGTTATTAAAAAACTATAAATGGGATTTTGTCCTTACCACACAGCTCAATGTGCTAAATTTCCTCCTCTGTTGGACTAATTAGCTACGCTGTGTCTCCTATAGATACTGCAATATGTTCCAAAAACACACATGGCAAGAACATCAGCCATTGACTTGAGACGTAATTTGCACAAAATATAATTAGTGTTTTGATAGAACAGTCAGTTTAGTCTTTTAAATGTCCAGAGGTCTTTTCTTTATGTTCTGGTGTATTTTTCAGGACTTTCAGTACAGAATAATAAGGAGTCACCAGAAAGTAACCCCTTCACATGCTTAAGCACCATGGACATCTGTGGGAAAGGGGCCCATAATTAGAGATCATTTTAATATATCGAAGATTTGGGTCTTGATGCAGCTTTTAGGGGGCTGCAAGGCTGAGGATAGGAAGCGTCAGTATGTCCAGAAGTGACAAGGAGGTGACAGGTTGCTTCTTCTAGCTGTTACCTAGCACTTACCTCCCTTCTCCATCATGTTTGTTACAAGTCAGTCCTTGCCATCATGGTCTATTAACAGGTCATGTCACACAGGATGCAGAGAGTTAGCTGGCCTGGTCTGGGTCACTGTGTGGCAACAGACCAGCAAGTGATCACTAGGGACATTGTGTGGATGCATTTTTCAGGGCTTCACATGCAATTCCAAAGGCATGAGAGCAGCTACATGTGTATTGGGAAATCAGGAATCACAACCTTAGTTCACCCCAACAAACTTCAGGACTTTGGTCATTGCAGTGCCTGGAATTACTGACGTTGTTACTGGAGGCTCCATCTAGCCAGTAAGGAAGGTGGGCATCTACAAAGGTGAATTAAGTCTTAGGTGAAGTGCCTTCTGGAGGTACTTCTTTCACCCCTGACTGTAGGGAGCTTGTCGAGCAGGAAGGCTCTAGCACAGATGGGATGAATTCAGGTTAGATGCAAAGCAGGACTTAAGCCACCTCCCATCTCCAATGCTCTGTCTAGAACAGTAGCTTTAGAAGGATGCGGAGGCAATAGCCAGCATGCAGGCAGGGAGATAAACGCATGGCACTGCTGACAGTGCTGTTTCTCCCATGGTCTGCCTGCCCACAGACAGTGCCTGAGGAGCTGCAGAACGGAGGTGGCTTTGGGTACGTGGTGGCCTTCCGCCCCTTCGGCACCATCAGCTGGATGCAGACCGTCGTGGCCTCCCCAGACGCCGCTAGATACGTCTTCCGCAACGAGACCTTGCCGCCCTTCTCCCCCTATGAAGTTAAAGTGGGGGTCTACAACAACAAGGGGGAAGGGTCATTCAGCCCCGTGACCGTTGTCTACTCGGCAGAAGAAGGTAGAGCCAGGAGCCCACCCCACCGCCTCTCCCTCCTCTCTGCCACTAGACATGGAAGGGGGGTTGACCGGGTCTGAAAGGGTTTCGTATCCACCTTGACATATCCTTTGATACCTAATCCTTGCTCTGATTTATAATAAATGGCGAGCCGTGATTAATTCTTTTCATAGTCATTAAAATAACATTAATCGTAATGAAATCTTTTGATATTAATGGAAAAGTAATATGTAATCTGGGAAGAATTCCTCTGAGATTTGGAATGAATTAATGTCCACTGATTAGAAAATGTTCCCTCTTGTCCTAATTACAGTACATGGTATCCTGGGTTGAGTTTAGTAATGACATCTTATTATTTCTTAGGTAGAGCAGCAGTGCTGTCTGGCAGAGGCTGACAGGCCATTGTTATGAAATGTGGAAGTTTATTTTGGTCGCATGCTTCTTTTCTCATGCAATAAAGAACATAGATCCCTTGAAGTTTGGGACTAAGTGAACATAAAAGTGAGAACTCTGTGTTTTATTTTTAACTCCTCTTATGCAGAGCCAACGAGACCCCCAACCACTGTTTTGGCCAGAAGTCTTTCTGCCTCAGATGTTGAAGTTTCTTGGGCTCCCCCGTGGGAGAACCAGCACAAAGGAAGAATACAGGGATATGAGGTATGGAAACACAACCCAGCCTCAGTACTAAGCCTTAAAGAGAAACACAGGCAGTCATTGCAGTGCTGCTCCTCCTGGCCATAGGATATGTGGATTTCTGTTGTGTGTTTGGTTCCTTTTATCTTTTTAATATGTGGAGATTTCTCTCACATGGTAAATAATTATACATCTTTCTGTGTGTGATGTGGCTGAGAATTGAGAGCAGAGGTTGCTGAGAGAAACCTGCATGAAAGTGCAGGCCAGGCAGTGTCTGAGGTGCTGGGGAGGGAGCACTGCAGCCAGGCTGGTGTTTGTAGCAAGAACCATGAAGGGACTGTAGCAGAGTGCAAGTTCTGTCCCTATGGCACTTGCACTTTGGGCAGTAGTGCCACAGTTAGTGCTGGAAACAATGGGTGCTGCCAGCCCATAGCTGGAGGTAAACACATGTACCTGCTCTGCTTCTCAGGTCAGATGTTGGAGACATGACGAAAAGGAAGAGAACGCAAAAAGGATTCGGACGGTTGGCAATCAAACATCTACAAGAGTCAGCAACCTCAGAGGCAACGCGCTGTACCACTTGGCAGTCAGGGCATACAACACGGCTGGGACCGGCCCTTCCAGTGCCGCAGTCAATGTCACCACCAAAAAGCCACGTGGGTGCCTGCAAGGATGGGGGGCTTTTGCCTGGGAGGGTTTCTGCTCTCTCATTTTTAGGCTTTGCTGAGTCTGAAGGAGCTGTCAGACTTTTCTTTGCTGGGTTTTTGTGCAGAAGACTTAGCAGCCTTCTTTTATTTTTTGTGAGGCTCTTCCCCGTGTTAAGTAAGCAGAGCATGCAAAACTGAACCATAGCTGCACAGGCAAATTAAATATTTATCTCGTCATTCAAGAGGGCTTTTTTCTTTTGGTCTCAGGCATGTTGAGCAACTGACTGAATCCTTTTTCATTTAGAGCACTGTGTTGTGTCACACCTCCGTGACCTTGAGGACACAGAGCAGTGAAAGAAGCTCATCAGCGTTCCAGAGCGATAGGACTCTAGGCATGCTCAGCAGCGGTGGGGGAAGCCTTACTGAGAGGGATCCAACTGGAAAACATTGCTCCTTAGTAATACAGTGCTGTGTATATTCTTATATAGCACCGAGTCAGCCCCCTGGAAACATCATATGGAATTCATCTGACTCCAAGATCATACTGAACTGGGACCAAGTGAAAGCACTGGATAATGAGTCAGAAGTGAGAGGCTACAAAGTGAGTATTTTGTCAGCACAGGCAGCTGGACAGCACTGCCCTCCACCAGCTCACTCATCACTCCCTGATCCTGCAGCAGATCCTCACTAAGCTTTGCTGTCACTGGGTTCTGGTATAGGGCTACAGGGAACATTTCCATGAATCCAGTGTTGAGTAGGAGTATATAGTAAGACCAGACATGGCATTTTTCATGATACTTACATGGCTTTCCAGAAACAGAGGTTATACTTGTACAGAGTGAGCACCTTCTCAGCCCACAGACCTCAACCTGCCCCTTCCCTGTGAAGCTCCTACCTGCAGGACTGCCCTCCTGCTTCAGTGGAAACCTTCCAAAGGCTGTAGTTGACTCCTTAATTGCAGACAAATAAAATGCTTTTTTAATAGCTCCCATTTTCTTCAGAAAGCAAAGCCAAAAGGAAAAGAAAGAGCATCCTCATTAGAAGCAGTTTTAATAGGGTGTAATTTAACTGGAGAGAAATCTTGGGAAAAATTCAGCTCTGTCACCTTCCACAAGGGTTTAATTTGGCCTAAAGAAGACATCAGTGTGCAATTGCCGGCCGTTGTCTTGAGGGTTGAGTCATGCAAGCATTTCCCACCAGAGCTTGAAACGATGAAGAGCCTGGACGTGCTTTGTATTTTGTTCACAGTCTGGAATGCCAGTGGCGTTGGCTTTACCAGCCTGTACCAGCTCTCCTGAATTTCTGCACTAGCTTTAAGTATCTCTGGTGCCCTGTATCAGATTATCAAAAAGAAGTTGATTCCTTGGGGTTTTTAGTTAAAACCTCAGATGAATCTCAGCAGTTTGGACCAACTTTTCACTACATATTTTAGGTTTGAAATGCAAATTAAGTTGTCAATTGAAAGAGGATGGGAGAGACTCATTGCCCTAAAAAAGCAAACCCTGTCTAGTGGGTTTCTAAGAAGTCCTCTTTTAACTTACTGTTGGGATAGCAGAGCCAGATTTCTTTCCTGAACCATAGCAAAACATTGCCCATTTTTCATCTTTTTTTATTTTCTGGCATTTTGTCACAATTTATGATCTAAATTAGTAAAATTCCCAGATCTTAGAAGACCATTCAAAAAAAATAATTTATTCTGGGAAGCCATTTGTGGCACCTCATCAAATACCTCAACCTAGTTCCCTGAGGAAACATAATAATGAGTTTCTGACCTCTATAAATAAGCCTTGGGATTTATTTTAGTTTCATAAAGTTAAAGATTTCATTCAGGTGCTTCCCCAGCTACCTGTGCTGTTTGGTACTGCACATCAGCATCACCCTCCTCCCAGTGTCACCTCCCCACCACAGACACTGTCACCGCTGTGCTGGGTCCCCAGCAAAACCCCAGTAGCCCCTCTGAGACCAGGCCATGTGTCTGAGCATCAGAGGCAGGGAAAGAGCAGCAGCAGATCTGGACAACCTTGGGGCAATGGCCATCTCTGCTGTTTCTGCCTCCTTTTTATCCCTCCCCTTTGCTGCAGGTTTTTTACAGGTGGAACAGGCAGAGCAGCACATCTGTAATAGAAACAAATAAAACCTCTGTGGAGCTCTCGCTGCCATTCGATGAGGACTACATCATTGAGATAAAGCCGATCAGCGATGGGGGTGACGGCAGCAGCAGTGAACAAATCCGAATTCCAAAGATATCAAGTAAGCATGGGAGGAACCAAAGTCCGCATGGGTGCTCTGGGATCCCCAGCCCTTCTATCCCTGCTGTTGGGGCAGACCTGCTTCTCCCCATCACTGGTCTCACCTAGAAGCAGGATGAAACAGAGCAGGGCCAGGCTGTAAGTCTGGCCATTTTCCAGGCAGGGAGCTGAAACCCAGACTTACCTGAGACCAGTAGTCACTCTGGCCCATGTTTCTGATTTCATACTGAATCAAGATTAAACCATAAGAAATGCCATCATAAGTAGTTATATTTTTATTTAAGATTTCTAGACAGTTTTCACTCTCTTACTTCCTTACTCGTATATATGTAGAATATATTGTTTCACTGCAATTCACTGTAACAAAACATCAAATGCAGTGTATAGAGGCTTTAAATTTATAAGGCTACTGTATAGCTGTATTCCATTGTGCGTTGGATACATAAATATGTATTTAGGGAAATGAGATTGTGTACAAGAACAAACAGGCAAGAGAGTATTTTATTACACAACATTGCTTTTGCAAAATCTCCATGTCCCATCTTCCATTAATAATGCCACAGTTTATAAGCTGCATTAAATCAGGAGTCTCTGCAATGCAGGAATATGGCATTAAAATTACAGCAATGTAAAAAACCCTGGGTGAGATCAGAATTCTCTCCACCATGGTTGTACACTGTGGCTATATAAACCATGCAGAGGAATTTAATCAGCAGACACGGGAGAGTGTAGGAGAGGAGGAACACATGTCAGTTCTTATTTGGCTCAGCACAGCGGGCACAGGTACACAGCTCCTCTGGGATGTGGCTTGTGCCAGGCTGGTGCCATAAGGAACAGCTTGAATGTAGTACAATTGTAAGAAAAAGTAAAATAATAAGTAAACAGGCCCTGAAGTAACACAATTGTGAGAGTAGCCTCAACACAACAGCAGCAGGAATTTGAGTTCAATGGAAAACCGAGAGAGGTGAAGTGCAGTGAAAAGGAGGTTATGTGGGGTCTGACCTCCTGGCCACCAGCACGCTTCCTTGGAGGAGACAGAATTAATCTCTTGGGGTTGAGGTTAATGAGGGCTGCTCTTGTCACCGCTGGCTCATTTTCTCCCCCTCTCTCCTTTGCTCAGATGCATACGCAAGAGGATCCGGCACATCCACCTCCAATGCCTGCACACTGTCAGCCATCAGCACGATAATGATATCGCTCACAGCTCGCTCCAGTTTATGACAAAAATCACATAAAGGACTTCTCGTTTATAATATAAGCAACATTTAGCTAGTTGTTTTGAAGACACCCAGTACTAAGTAATATTGTGGTTTGAGTACATCTTACTACTGGAAAAATGTTTATGCTTCTTTAGGAATGGCATTATACAGTACTTCCTCAAAGCAAATATAGCTTTGTCTGAAGTTTCCTTGGAAACTCTGCAATGCACTGAAAACATCTGTAATATGATGTTACCAAAGCAGTTTACATATGTCCTTATATGCATATTTTTTATTATATATTTAGTGTTTTATAGAATTTTTTAAAGTTAACATATGATGTAGATATTAATTTTTCCTCTGCTATAAAATGCTATGGACGACATTACCATGGAAATATTGTTTGGAATTTTTTCCTTTCTGATGGAGAGTTCAACGTTGTTCATAGTAAATTGGCTGCAACTTTACTGTACAGTTTTACAAGGCTACACAAGGCAGAACTCTTCCAGATTGGGTCTGTAATGCAGCTGTAGTTAACTGGCAGTTATGATGAGTCTTGTGTTGAATCAAGTGCTTACAACACACAAGATGTTATATTTTATTCAGAGGTCTAAGCAAGTCAAACTCTAAATACTCAGTAAGAACATTATAACCTTGAAAAAGTACATGAAATTTGGTTGCTTGTGGACTACAGGACATGTAGCTAATATTCTGGCATTGTGCAACAAGGGTCCATTTTACTGTCTTGAAATAGCTTTGTCTTTATCATGAGTAGCATTAAATTGGGTAGGAATGAAGATACTGCAAAGGTGCGATCTCTGCCTCAAGTGACAAAAAGGAACCTGAAGGAGCAAGCCAACAACGTGGTTCTCACTTTTGGGTGTAAAGCCAGTGAAGTCCACCTCGCTATGGGAGATTTTATTCCAAGGAAATCAGGATACAGCAACTCTGAGATGTAAAGCTGCTCTGGGCTTGTCCAAACACACACTGCTTTCCACCTGCATTGGAACATAACTCATCATCCTTCATATGCCACCATGTAGAAACCTCTTGGGAAGTCCGGTCTGGACCAGGAGCCTCAGAGGAGCTGCGCCGTGCTTCGCGGAGGTGTGGGTTGTCCATGGCAAGGTGGGATCTCTGGTAGTTCTCTCCTAAGAAATCTGTGTTTCCTTATGAAAACTCTTCATAGGCACCTGAGGCAAAATAGAGTCACGCCGGAACACGACAATACCCACAGCAAAATAATTCTTCTTAAGAGAAGGACCGTTTGTTACTATGGGGTAATTTTGTAAGTTCACTCAGATGGGATAACGCTAGTAAAAGGAAATGGAATTTTCTATAAAATTTTCAAGTTTAAATGCGCTGCAGTGGTATATGATTACTTTTTCTTTTTTTGTTTTTCCTGATAGCTTGAATTTGCCTGTAACTTGTCTTTTTTTGCTTACAAAATAATGCAGTTAACTTTTAGACCTTCTAAATATATTTATTCAGTAACTCATAATCAGGATTCCACTTGTGTAAAAGTCAGGGGTGTTGACCAGAGAAATATTGTCAGTATTTCAAGCTGTGTTCCTTTCTTAGTTTGATATGGTTACTTCTATGTAAAAAGTAAAAATAAGAAAAAAAAAACTGAAAAAAACTATAAAACCAAGAAAAATTGAACAAAAAAAGAAGCTTCTGTAGTTTTCTCCCCGGTGTAAATGATATTTATCAGTGATCTAGCAGATGTAATCTTTTTTTAAAGGTATTGGTAATAAATATTCTGTCATTTGTAAAGATACCTGTCTTCCAGGAGCATTCTTCCTCCATGTTTTATTCTGCCCAGTAACAAACTTCATCACTGCAGTAGTGAGCGCCTGCTGAGATGGTCACTGATGTGAAGAGACCAAAGAATTGTTGGATTAAGTCGAAACTTTGTGGAGGCAGGAAGAAGAAAAATCTTTGGTCTAATTCTGATTCCAAATTGACCAAAAACATGTGCATGAGTGAATTTGGGGTGCTAATGTCTATTGATGTAGACGTTTCCAAGCTTGCGTGGGTTGGTACTGTCAGAGTGTGGGGCCTTCCGCAGTTTGGGAACAAAAAACCAAAACTAGCATTACCCTCCTGCTGATCATGGGTCTGGCTGCAGCCAGCTGGGAGCAGGGTAGGAGACAGCAGCTGCATGCAGGAGCTGACCTGGATGCAGAGAAACCCTCCCCTGCAGACTTCTGAGGATCTGGGGGAGCGTTGGTTGAAATTGCTAAACCCACCAAACCTGCATTCCTAGTCGTGGATTTTAGGGGTGACAGTGCAGGGGTTGTAGGATCATGTTCTGCATTGCAAAAGAGCAATGTTGTGCTTTGCAATCAATGACGCCAAAAAATTAAATAGCCCCGAGACGTAGTTCAGTTTCTAAAAAGCAAATTTAACATTGCTATGGGGAGAGGTGGGTGAGAGACACACTCCTGCAGCTGCTCTTGTGGAGGCAGACGGAAAAAGCTGCATTGGGAGGAACACATAAGGTTTATAACTGGGTTTGTAGAAAAGACACTCAGAATAAATATTTCTTTATGCTCTGGACATAGAACTCATAACTCTGTCCTGGAGTCAGTGCAGTAACCTTCATCGGCAGGGTGGGCTAGGCAAGAGTGGCAGAATGTGACACGCGGCCCTGAGCGTGGCCTCTCCTCTACACATTCCCCACTGCAGACCTGCATTTGGCAGTGATAGCAGATTCTCTGGGATGTACTGAACATGCTCCCTTTCCTCTCCCTCTGCCTGGAAGGACAGCAGTCTGCTCCAGGTATGATGGCTGTGAAGAGGCAGCTCTGCCAGGAGTCGCTTTCCTGATCCTGCGCGATAGCTCTTTACCAAAGGTGAGAGGTTCCCCCATTACACCCCTGCAAGTGGCAGCGCTGAGCTGCCAGTAAGGATGAGCAGGCTGTACCAGCGGCCTGGCAGGGAGAATAGAGATGCTCCTGCTGCTTTTCAACAGCTCAGTTTTAATTATCAGTGCAAGTATAACACATACCTGCCAGTCTTCAAGCCCTGCCTGTCCCCAGGGGTACTCATCCCAAGGACCTGATATGCCATTGTTGATTAGATGAACATCTGCGCAGGTTTTCTCACCATAACCAGCTTGTTGCAGTTATTTGCATTGCTTTGCAGTGATGCAAGTCCTTACCACAGATGACACCAAAAGCCAAAAGCATGTTTTTCCCTGCCAGCTACTGGAAATGCCTTGGCTCCTGAGGCTTCTGCTGCCTTCACTAGTATTCACATGGCCAGAGGTACAGCTCAAATGCAAAATATGTTTAAATATATTGCTTTAATCTCTACAATATCTTGCCATTAATGTGACTGAAATTATATTTAGAAATCTTATTTATTAGGCCACTTGAAGGCATGACATAAAATACATCACAGCAAATGAATTCTCTTTAGTCTCATTTTTTAGGATTTTACTAATGAAATTCTGATTTTAGATTGTTAAACCTGGGCTCCCCAAATCCATTAAAATCACAATACAGGAGAGACATCTAAGGCACAAACATTGTTCTATTAATGAGCTACATTAATTTTGATGGAGCCATGCTATTTCACCCAGATGAGAGCTGGCTCATTCATTATTTCTAGTCTGTAGTACCTAGGAACTCCATTACCTTAGGCACTTTCCCAAACAATTTACTTGCTGGGTCAAATCTTTCTCTTTTTAATTTGTTAATGTGTTAAACCTCACCCCTGCCCAGTTCAGCAGACAGGAGGTTGCTTGGAAGTAGCAGGGACTTTGCAAGAAGAGGAGAGCTTTGTGCTCCGCAGCCAGAAAGGTCGAAGCCTTTGTTTCAGAGGTTTGAGGCAGGAGCTCCCTCAATGGAGGACACAAGATAAGTAAATAAACCATCCACAGAAACTGACATTGTCCAAACCCAGTTCACTGAAGATGGAAAAGCAGTGAAGAAAACCAGTTCCAATACTGGGTTTGGATTTTCAAAATCACCTGAAAGCAGCTGAAGCTGTGCACGAAGCAGAAGCCCAGCTCCTTGCAGCTCAGCCTCTTTAAGAGCGCCGAGAAGTCCTTGGCACGTTTCCTTAATTGCTGTACAGTTGAAAACTCTGCACTCCCAGGCTGTGTTTTGTCTTGTAGGTGCAATTCAGGAAGTTTTGCCGTCTGTGCCTTTTCTGTTTTCTGTTTCTTTTCTTTTTTTTCTCCCCTTAAGCTTTAATCTCTTGTGCCAGGAAGCACAAACAATCTCTTCTTGTCCTTTTGTAGATGCTGCCAGCTCATGTCAAAGGCAAGAGCCTGCAAAGGAGCCTTGGACTGACGATGAGTGAGAAGCCAGGGAGGCAGACAGCTGCTCTTTCAGAGCCCACCACTCCAGAGACATTCCCTCATTCAGAAAGGAGCATGAGGAACACAAGTGAAGCTCTCATTTCATACCAAAGTCAGGATCTCGCAGCACCCACCGGCTTCACACAGCCAAAAGCTGGAGATGCTTAAACCCCAGAGAAACCAAGATATTAAAAATGCCTACTTTGTTGTGAGAGCTGTACAAACTGAGATGTTTTGTTGAGTAGCTGATCATGACACAAGGCACCTTGTGGAAGCAAGTCCTCCTGTCCTGCAGGAAACATCACTGCAGCAGAGGTGACATGAAGCCCGTTCCAGCGACGTGCCAGGGCCACCAGCCTCACTAGCCCTGCAGACTCTCAGAAGACAGAGTTATCAAGGGCACTGCAGTAGAGATCTTCAGCAAAGCTACTGAATTCGGTCTCTGTCTCACTGGTGCAGGTACGTGCTCTCTGGAAAGCAAACACTGCCGTTAGCTGGTGAACAGGGAGGTTGTGCTGGTTTTGGCTGGAATAGAGTTACTATTCTTTGTAGTAGCTAGTATGGGCTGTGTTTTGGATCTGTGATGGAAACAGTGCTGATAATGCAGGGATGTTTCAGTGATTTCTGAATGGGGTGCACAGACAAGTGTGCAGAGATGGGATGATTCTCAGAAGGAAGCAGAAAGCAATAGCTCAGTGGGAGGCAGAGCTGCTCCTCAGGGCTAAGCACAGTTTCAAGGGCCACACTGCCATCACTGTGCAGGGCTTTTGTCACATTGTCCAGCTGTTTACACTGCAAATTGAGGAACTGAATGCCCTCAGCAAACAGCTGCTGAAGGTTCACTTTCCTGGTGACCTCAGCAGAGCCATAACCTCACTTCTCCTTGCCAGTGTCACTGCCCATGCAGCCAGGGTGCCAGTAGAAAGCCTCAAGCCAGTATCACCTACCTGCGCTGAGCTAGCTCTAAGTAAAGAGACAGTTAAAAACAAGGCAAAGCTGCTTTTGAAAATGAGAAACAGCCTGTGCATGCTCACACGTTCTAGCTGCAGTGTTACTGTTTGCTATTTCTCATATTCTTATTCGTGATACCCTAAGTCATGTTACTTTACACCAGTGGTTTTAATTAAAAACAAATATTATATGATAATCTCTTAAGCCTGTTTTCCTGACCAGACCATGGAATAAGAACAACACACAAAAAATCAAACCCCTGTTCTAAGGGGACAAATTAAAATCAAGCTACTGAGCAGCACTTCCCTTGAGCAGACAATGAGGAGTTTTATCTTATCTGTAAGGCAAATGTATTTATCAGAATAACAGTGAACAAAATATGGCTTAAGACCAGCTTAACAGTAGGACCACAACATTGCCCATTGTTTGTTAGGTTTCACACAATAAAGCAGCTCTCCAGGTGTCAACCTCCAGTCCAAGGCAGAGCTATCTGCCTGGCTGTGCTCAGTGGAAGGAGCAGCTGCATTTCCATACCGAAGTCAAAGCCATACCCCACCATGCACCTGAAATTTGTTGCATATTAGAAAAGCACTTAAGCCTTTTGTTCATTGCTACCCCTCCCCGAAACATTTCATCTACAAACAAAGCCACATGCAGAGCTACTGCAGACTGGAACCTGCCCTCTGCAGAAGAGGTGGCCACATAGCTATGTGAGAACTGACCACAGTAGTTACTGATTGCAAGAACAGCCTCACAGATTGCTAAATTCAGTGGCTAACTATGTTATACTCAGGCTGTGCATATCATTACATTAACTGAATTTCCCATTTGGCATGTTTTGCATAACACATTTGACAGCACAGTCCACATCTAGTATGGACATTAGAGATTCTAAGAGGTCAAAGGCTTTAACTGAGCAGTAAAGATCTACATGGTCCCAGCCTTCCAGGGAAAGAGCAGCACACAAACACAGCATTCCTTATAGATAAAAGAAAAGAAATGAGTGACTAAAATGTTATTTTACCTCGTAGCTATTTGGGAAGGGGTCTCTGAATTTGTTGCTGGGTGTTGGAATTGGTGGAAAGAGTTTACTCCATACATGGTTTCTGCAAAAAACAGTAGTGATATGAAAAAATTGCTTTTTCTGATGCATGACATATCCAACAAGCAGCACATGTTTAGCCCCATGAGAAGGCTTGTTCCCTCTCACCACCAGCTCTCCTGCCTGCCTCACACTCAGTCATCAGCATCTGATGGCAGCAGCAGGTTAAAAAGGGGTCGAAGTAATGGATAATGATCCATCAGCAGAAACCCTGAGGACTGGGCAGGTGTGCTATTGCTCGCAGGACACTTCTGGACCCTGGAGACATACAGATGATGAAGATGAGGCAGGATGACTCTCTGCCCCCATCAGCCTCTCCCATCACACAGCTGCAGCCAAAAGCCAGGATGTCTGATCCACAGGGCACTGCCATGTCTTTTACTGGCCAGCAACAGGTCTGTCTTGGAGAGAAATTAATTGCTCTGATCTGTCCATGCTCATGTTCTTCCCAAGGGCTGCGTTGTCATGTATCTTGTTTATACAGTCAAGACAGGCTGCCTCTTGCTCAGCCTTTGGTTTCTGGACATAATCTGCCTGCGTCTGGTGGTAGGAGAGCAACTGCAAATAATGGTGTGCCAAGGGAACAAGGAGGAGGCAAGGAATGGGATCAGAGATGACTGACAATAAACGGTTCTGCCTAGTGGTGTAATAACTCATCTTGCTAACATCCTTTGAGATACTCCTTCCCTGCCTGACATGCTTTAGTCTGGCTCAAGCATGCAGGCGTATGTATTTTTGTGATAGTGAGTACTGCAGAAAGAACTTTTCCTTGTCTTTGATATATTCCAGAGTACAGATTTTACATTTCAGTTGCCAAAAAAACATTCACTATCTCTACTTCTGGATAGCATAATGTCTAAATAGGGCCAGATTTTAATGGGAACTTGTAGTGAGTGGAGATTACACTTGATCCATGAAGCAGAGATGTGGCCAAGGTGTGGAGCTCTATCTGGGACCAAAGACAGACTGCAGAATCACAGAATGGTTTGGGTTGGAAGGGACCTTAAAGATCACCTAGCTCAAACCCGCTGCCATGGGCAAGGACACTCTTCACTAGACCAGGCTGCTCAAAGCCCTGTACACCTGGTTTATTTTGCAACAACTCTCTTGACTGATGTCTGGTTAGTTCAGTGCTTATGGTCTTACAACTATTCTGTTTCCAAAAGCTGAGTTCTGTCACGCTTTTTTTATCCTATTGTTCCTCCTCACCAAGGAAGTGAGGAGAAACAATATTTTCTTACTATCAGTTTGGAGCTAAACCTTCCTGTCTGAGATGCTGCTGCCCTGAAGGAGACATTAATGCTTAAATAATGTTTAGGTGAAGGAAGGGCCATACCACTGCTCACACAATAGACCCAACCAAGCAAGCTACAGGATGTTTCCCCATTTCTGCACAGGAGTCTGTGACTCGAGTGTACAGCCAGAAATAGGAATATGGGGATGAAAAGCAGGTGTGAGTTGTTTCTAGGAGTCATTTGCATCCCCTTTGTTGAGATGCTGAACGCAGTCCAACCATCGCTGGCTGCAGAAGACAAGTCAGGCTGTGCAGTCACTGGCAGCAGACTGGGACAGTCAGGTGGCTGCTGGTGTAACTCAGGAGTGGGGCGAGGCCCTAGCATCATATCTACTCTTCACAGCTCTCCTGCTAAGGGTTGGTCTTTCTGATCATAGCTTTGCAAGCACTGTTGTCTTCACAGCTCCTGGCCAAGATTGGGTCTCCCAAGCCTCTCAAAGGGAAGGCCGTGGAGGCCACATGATTTCACCTTATTTCAGCTCTGAGTGTGATTTTGATTTGAGGACATGTCAAGTTTTGTTGTGGAGTGTAACCAGCAAGATTTGGGGGTTTTGGAATTGGCATGTTTCTAGTTGTGCTGTTTGTCAATAGAAGATTTTGATGGGGTCATATTAAAATTACTTACTGAGTCAGCAAAATGTGTAAGTTATACTTTGCTTCTGGAATAGAAACACTTAAGGAGGGGTGCACAAATGCCCAACAGAAACAAAGCAGGACACTCATGTTCATGGGGGCTGATTGCCCCTCCAGTGCAAGAGTCTTTGCAGTGAGGTGCTGGTGGGGTGGTGACAGTGGTGCCCTCAGAGTGGTCCTGCTCTTTTTTGTAGGACACTGAAATGTTGGAGTTATGTGATTAAATATCTTGTCTCAAAAAGCGTTCCAGATAACTCTGCTTGTCTCTACACAGGTTAGAGCACGGCCCTTTCCATTAGCACTATTTGGACCTCCAGGATCTGGAAACACCCCACAGGACCCTTATGCCTCAACTGAATGTTTCAAGCCTCCAGTTACTGTACTGTATCTCTCTGAAATTTGCCACCTTTCCCACAGGCTGTGACATGAAAAGGCCAAAGAGAAGTACATAGGAGAACAGGTTCTTCTTTTTCCTTTTGTAACCGCTACAATGAGATTGATAAAACAGTTGTTTCCACAGGACATCGGAGTGCCTTTTCTAGTGCCTTGCCTCCTCTGAGATTCCCATGACATTTTCCAAATGATTTCCCATAGCAGGTGGCTGCTGGATGTGGGCTGCAGCAGAGAGAGGGGACCTGGTGGAGGTCAGGATGACCACATTGATTTCAGGTTATGGAGGGCTGCTGACTGTCCTCATGTCAATTAAGTGGAGAGCAGCTGGGAGCAAGTTAGTAACTACATCCTCCTGTAGGCTCACCTCCAGGAGAAAATGGTATTCCAAGGCACAGCCTAAGGAAGTACAGATGATGTTCATTCATAAAGACAGAGGTCAAACCAGGAAAACATTCAATTATGGTTTTTATCAAGACATTAACCCCATCAGCTACTGCAAGGAAGTGAATGGAAAAGACTATCCACACAGTCCTAAATAGCTTCCTTGCTTTGTAGCATTTCTTCCAAATGGTGTTCTCTGTCTGATGCCTGCAATCACCAGGAAGTACAAAGAGAAATTTATAGAACTCTTTGCTATAATGGAATTACTTATAATGGCTTTAAATTGTATAAAATTTTAAATTATTCTGTGCTTGAATTGCATGGTGCACTTTATGAATTTTCAAAAGCAGTAAAAACTGAGAGTACCAATGAAACTGTGATCTAGGGAACCTGTTCTGTTTTTCTTCTATAAATACCTGCAGGTACAACAGATGAGCAGGCTAAGCACTGTGTTTCATCTTACATTTCCCATCTCCTCCCAGGGCAGGATGGGGTATTAGAGAAGTGGCAAGGATTCTGAGCAAGAAGCATCTTGCAGTGGAGTAAAGCTAGCAACTTCATGAAATTTAGTGCAGCAGGCAGATAATATGTTAATCACATTGGGCAAAGATGAAATGTCATAAGCCTTTGGGTGCTAGGGAAATATACACTAGCCAGGCAGAGAGAAACTCTTAGAAGCAACCAAACAAGCAGCTGGACCTTGAAAAGCCATCTTAAATTTGCCTAATGTATTAAAGTTCATGAAATGTATTAGTACAGCATCTTCAAGCTGGTCCTTGGGCAGAAGTCTTCCCCAATACCTATTTCTCTCCCTATTTCTGCTTCAGGATCTCTGCAGGGGCAAACCGCATAACATCCAAATACTTGCAGAACTCCACAGGAAAACATGGAGTAGTATGATTGCTACTAACTGGTGTTGGAACTAACTGGTATTGCTGTTTTGCTGTCCCAAAGAGAGAGGAGAGGGCTGATGAAGATGATGCCGAAGCAGTGGAGGACCTACAGCTATATGGACAGGTCAATCTGTAGAAGAATCAGTGATGTGAGTAAGAGTGGTTTGGGGATTTCCACCAATGTATCAGGGCTGCATAGTTGGGAGTAAGTGTGTATGACTCACAACATGAATACACTCTTTGGGGAGTCAATCTGTCTTGTTCCAAAAATGATTGCTTATTGAGACTTGCTATGCTAATTAAATTGACTTAAGAACAGGTTATCATAGACAACAGATACTTGAGGGACAGTTAATAACAGCTATTCTAATGTAACATTCCTGTAGACACGACCTTTATGTGAGAAAGGAAATGTGATATGGAAAGGAAAATAGCCAAGAGCACATCAAGATGACCAATAAATTAAAAGGCGTTAAAGAAATGAATAAGAAATTAGCAGAGTCAAGAACAGCACTTTCATTACTGGGAGCTGTATTTACTGTGGACTGATAATTGCTGCTTGCTGCATGTTTCAGGGGAGAAGTTTGCAATTAGATTGATCCATTGCTTATGATTTGACTAGTCACAGCTACAGAAATCCAAAGTATATCTGGTTTCTTCACAGCACATTTTGAGGAGTTTGGCTACATGACATCTACTTTTACTACACGGCACCCATAGCCTCTGTAATAATTAAAACTAAACTAAACAAATAATTCAAGACCACAAAGCAATCAATAGTTTAATGCACTTGCTCCTGTTAAAGGTCAGGAGAAACTGCAAGCACAAAACCACTTAATTTTTTCCTCTTCAGAGCATCTACTCCTTGATGTCAGCTGAAATTCAGACCCCATGCCCAGAGCCCAGTGAGCTGAGCTAGACAAGACTAAGAAAACACTGCTCTGTACATTTTAGCCATGAAAGATGCTCTCAGCAGCTTTCACTATGGTTAAAGACAGAATCCTCCTGGAGAAATCATTGACCCAACCAGATCCCTTTAAGTGAATAAATGAGATCAGGACAAATAGATTTTTAACAAATTCACCTCAATCAGTATTTGGTTTTGTTGTTGAAGATTAAATTGAATAACTCGGATACTCCACCAATGTTGTTGAATATTATTATTGATAATTAATGAGGCTGACTATTACATATTCAGTACTTTTGCTGTGTGTAATTATGCTTCAGTACAGAAGTGCCTTTTCTTAATGTTAAGCAAAGGTGGTAACATCCGCATACACTTGTAAAGCACCTAGTCCTTAGTTATTTACTAATTAAACAGAAGACAATGATACTTACGTTTTGCATATTATAGCAACAAGCAGGAATGTGCAGCATGTGGACACACAAAGCACAGCGAGAATCCAGACTGTGGAATTCTCCAGCTTGTTTTGCCCTGAATTTCAAAGAATAAAAATATTCTTTTAGTGCAGATTATTTTAAGTACACTCTTACAAAATATTTCATCAGCTGTTTTATGTGATTACATTCAGATCACAAATTAACATGCAAACAGTGAAGACCTGCTATCTGGAATTAGAAGTGAAAGGCAGAGCTTCACGAACAATTTCCATTAAACTGACTTTCTAGTTTCAACAATACATTTATTTCATTTTGACAGGAAGGAAAAGAAAAGCCAAGAAGCATGAGGAGTGAGGCCCACCAGAAGGTCGATACAGTCCGTTAGCTGCCATCCCAAGACACACAATGCCATGCAGTGAGGGCACAACTGGTACTCAGCAAAGACACTGTTATTAATCTCAGGCACAAACTATGTTTTTCATTAAACCATTATTCAGTTTCTGTTAATCCTTTCTAGCCAGGAACTGTATTTCTCTAGCTTCCTAAACTTGCCTGTAAAGAAGACAATGAACACTCCATTCTTCTTGAGAGCTGGTTGCTGATACATTTTCTCAGGAAGAATTTCTCTACTGTCTCTGCCTGTGAGCAGACATAGATATTTCTATCAAGGTCAGTGTTTCTGTTTTAAAAAGGCATTGTTCAGTGGCCAGGGCCATTATTTGGTGCCACATTATGCAATATAACAAAAACATTTACATTGAAGTGCACTTTCAAAAGGCTGCCAAGTTATGATAACTACCTGTTCTATGCATCAAGGTGTCAGCACTGCCATTACTGGGTAATTGAAAGGACATAAATCAGCCAGCAGCAGGAGTGTTGGGTTTATTGCTGCTGTAGAAAAAACAATATTCAATTGTGGACAGATTTGTCTCTGAGAAATGAGGAGCTGAGCCTGCTGTCTCTGCTGATGGCTGTGGTTGCACAACAGTCCAGAGAGCAGCATATGGATGATGCTACAAGCAGGCCTGTGCCTGTGTGATCCATCCTGCACTTCCACAGTACCTGATAGAGCAGAGAGTCAACCTTCAACTTTGTAATTAAAAACCAGTTAGGATGGTTTATTTTGTCTTCAGGGTTACCACTTTTCTTTCTAGAAAATGAGATTTAGGATGTAATTGTCAATGAGTTGTACTTTGTGTAAGTCTTGAGGATAACTGGGGCAGGAAACTGTGCAAAGTGGTTAAGTCCCATAAACCAATTTTAAGCTATTCAGCATGACAGGTGGGAAGAGTATCCATTCCCCAAACTAAAAATAGAAAGGTCCTAAGTCTCTTCCATCTTATCAGTTGGCAATGGCCTCAGAAAGGTACGGTCAGGCAATGCTCACTGCAACTCAGAGTGTGGAAGGATTGCAGACACTGCACTGTGGCTCTGGGGACCTGCCCAACATGCTTCTCCTCAGACTTCTCTCAGAGGCGTACTCACAACAAGCCTCTAAAAAACCCTTTCTCCAAGAGAAAACTGTCCCACTCACTCATTCGCACTGACTTTTACTTATCCAGCTTTGTTTGACTGCAGCAGTTTTTTAGAGACATCTGGTATTGAGGTGCAATTCTACAACACCCACTTTGGCAGGATGTGTCTGCATTTCCCAGGGTATGATTGCCAATGCCTGAGTGAAGGATTCAGAACTGTGCTTCAGCTTTCAGCAAAGCTACAGGATGCAGAGTCTAGGCCAGTGTTTTTCTCAGTATATGGACTCAGAAGAGGTCTGCTCGTCTTCAAGTTAGTCTCATCAAAATACTTCCCAGATAGATGCATGAGGCCAATAAACAGGCCCAGTTTTCTTAATTAATGAGATGTTTGATCAGCCTCCCACCCCTGCCCTGGGTCAGTGGTCGGGTTGCTGAGCCTCTCTTTCCAAGGGCTTGTCACTGCCATGAAGCCAATTGGGAAAGTCAAGGGGATATGTTAGAGTAAGGAGGCAAAACACCAGCAGCTTTGCATTCACTAGCAAATAGATACGAGGGAAAAGTACAGTAAACAGGAGAGCATAAGGGACTTTTTTTTAAGTGAAAACCAAGAAATTAAGAAACTCAAAAGATAAGAGCAAAGGAGGATGTCTAAGAAAAAACAGTTGATAACATGTCTTGATAAGGAAACCGTTATTACCAGAAAAACATGTTTAGCAAGCAGGAAATACAGAACAAAGTGGAGCAAATGATCACGTTCCTAAGATGCTAAAACCCTGCTCTTCTTTTTGCCCCTTAACATTTAAGAATTCAGATAGCTCCAGTACAGTAGTTGTTTACATGATCACTCGTATTAACTTTCAGCATGAACATCAAGATGCATGCCAGGGAAATGCATGTAAAACCTAAAGAAGTAATGCAACTAAAAGACCTTCCCTAGAATTTAGAACTTACTTAAGCTAGTTTAAAGCAGTCTCTGAAAACATAAGCATGTTAAAAGGAAACAGCCTGACAAATCCTCCATATATCCAACAGTGGTGTTTTTTTCTTTAATGGAACACAGATTTAACTCCCCTTGGCTTTCACAAGTCAGTTTCATCAAATACTTCATTTTCTGGCTCTATTAAATTTAGTTGGCGATATGCATGCTCCTGATTAGGCAGCATTTGCTTTCCAGCAATGTAATAATATTCACTAAAGACAGAAACATATCATTCTTACCAACATAAACAATTTCACTCCAATCACTCCAAAACCCTCTTGCACAACATATGTGATGATTAGCTCTTATTTGTATGGAATACCTGCTGGTAACATCAATCCGTAATCTGAAGGCATTTACAGGTATTTTCAGTATCTGTTAGGAAAACAGTATCATACTGTTACAGTCTACTTAAGACTAAGCAAATCAGAAAACAAACTTTCATCATGTTTATCTTTCCCATTTTTTTTAAACTCTTTTACTAGATTAACTGAGCATCTGGCCTTGCTTTTGAAATAAGAAGGTTTGATTTCTCCCATAATACACCAATATTTCAGGTAAATTCTTGAAAGATACCTCATTTTGCATTCTTCCTTAAGACACTTCATGCTGAATTTTCAGCATTGTCCATTCTCTTACTGTTCTGAACCCAGATGCATAAAACTGAGTAACTCCAAATTTTGCCCTGCTTTCCTAAGTCTCTTGGGGGGTAGTTTGTGGGAGAAGAAGAGGGAAAACATGAAAACTTATGAGACTTTGGTTTTGCTGAACCCTAGTCACAAATGGGACACAAGTTTCAACAAAAGTCCATAGTTTTGGAAATGTTCTAATAGCAGGCTTCGTTTTAAATGCTTTAAAATTTGTAACATACCCACAAATACGAAGACTTTTTGACCAGGTTGTGTAAAGGCAAATTCTAGCTATATAAGACAGTCAGCTCAGAGAGGGAATGCTGTGTAACACTTGGGCATCCGAGAAGCAATTACCTGCTTGTTACCTGACTTCAAGTTGAAGAGGTAAAATTCATATTCAAAGCATTCTTTAGGGAAAGGAGAAATTGGCTTCTCCCATGTGGCCAGGAGATCATTTTGCTCTAAGACTACGGTGACATTTCCGGGAACATTCACTTTCTCTATAAAAAGAAAACTGTACTGGTAAGTTATTTATTTAGAGCCAAGTTTAAATACTAGCAACTTGAGCATTTTATAACCTGATAAGTGTTTCCAAGTAGGACCTATAATCCTTGAATTTATTTTACCTTTTGGACAGAGAAGATAAGGATTTAGGAGGAATAACTTCATTGCAGAAAATAGTTAAGAGAAAACAGTTTTAAAAATCCATTTAGAAGTTTTGGGAAACTAGATTACTGGTGGGGGAGAGAATTTATTAAATTACTCTTCACAAAAGCATTAAATTAATGATAGAACAGTTAGAAAAACTTAAACAAACAAAAGATGTAACTAGGAAAGTTACTGAAAACTGAAACAAATTCAAAGCAATGCATCAGCATCTATTAGGGGGATCATTGCTAAGAAGAAAGTATGTCAATTGTTCTTTCTTAATGAAGCCATAAAAATGGGAAATCATATCTGTTAACAAAAAAGGGAAAGGCATGGAACTACTGAAGGAAAAGAAATTATTTGGGTAGATGAAAGATGATGGAGAGTCACAGCTGATACCACCTTTTATTCAACACTCAATTGCCTTTTTTCAAAAGGACATGGTTATCTTTAACACCATATGTCTTTTTCCTTTTAAAGAATGACTGTAAAATAAAAGGTAGCAAGAACTGCACTTGAAGGTAAAATCAACCTTAGTTATAACCATCTATTTCTGTCTTATAATCTCATAGAATGTGATTAAGATGTCTATGCAGTGCCAGCACATGTTCTCACCTGCATCAAGAATCATCCAATCCAGCAGTCTTATCTCAAAGATCTTTTCAGAATCCTGCTAGGCATTTTTAAGTATTTTTTTTAATGTATTTTTACTCACCAATGGCATTTTGGTTAAACAGCTGCTGAAAAGGCTTGATTGCAGCATACTTGCTGGAACCATTGATGTGTATTACAATGAGATTGTCGACCTCTTCAGGATCAATATGAGTCACTGAAAATCTGCACTCAGTATTCCTATTCCACTTGTCTTTGATATAATCTTGACACTCTTCAGTGTACATCTCATACCTAAATTAAAATACTTGTCAGTCATGATGGTCTTAAGGAAATTAATTACTGACTTAAATAGGAGAAAACACCAACCTGTAAAATAGGAAGTATTTGGTGTCTTCTGGTGCTTCTTGGCCAGGAAGCCAAGTGCAATGGAGAGAAACAGTACTAGAAATGCTGATGCGAGTAACACAGGACAGATTGGTGACAGATGTCTCTGGAGCACCTAGAAAATCAAGGAATTATAAAGCAGTATAAAAAATCTTATTACAAAAGTAAGAAATTCATCTTGCTAAACCACTTTGACTACAGCCTTTGGTCCATTGTATCCAGTTTTCTTCCTTATCACACAGGTCTGTCAGTTATGGATGGATGAAGATTCCCAAACTGTACCACACAGCACCATTACGTATTCATGTACATCAAGGCAATATGGTCTTTTAAAATCCTAGAGTGTATGAAAGTAGGTTATGTTAACCTCAGCAAGGAATTAATATAAAATCTTATCCTGGTTATCCATGTTCTGCACCTCCAGATTGTACTCCAGGCTCCATAGCAATAGATAAAGGCCTAGCCTAAATCATTTTGTGAGATCAGTGCGGCAGGCAGAAGGGGAAATGCTGTATTTTTCAAGTATTAAACCTGTTATTTTTGATTTCTAATCCACAGAGCGGGGCAGGACACAAAATTCAGACCTCCCCTGCATTTCTTCTTACCTGGTGCAGGCAGGAGTTTTTCCTTCACCCAGTCACTTCTCATCTGAAGATCATTATGGAGAAGTAACGTCCGAATTTGTGCTGAGAAACCGTTGTGAAGCACAGCTGTTCGTATACTGTGAGTCTTCTTTGTATCATACTTGAAATATCAAATAAGCATCACATGTGCTGGAAGCCAAACTAAGGGACCTATAAAGACTGATCTGGACTTTGCAAAGAGGTAAACCAGCCAGCTAACTTGGCTGGTTATGTTAAGTGTATACAGCTAGAGAGTACAAATAATCCACACAAGAACTGTCTAAGGTTTCTCACTTAAGACAGCAGGAACCTTATCTTGCCAAAAATTTGTTTATGGCATATAGCTGTGATGAAACATGATCTGACATTTTAATGATATCCTGGCATTAATGTGAATTAAGCGAGCTGACTTGAACAGGGAGCACTATCACTTAAAACCAGTATCCATCTTTCCCCCAAGATAAACACTGCAGACTGAGACTGACAATACCCAAGCTAAGCCTTGTCCCAGCAGAGCTATACTGTAAGCATAGCTGAAAGGGAATCACTCCAATGCTCGAAGTATATATTTATGATATAGGAGAATAAGTGATTTGATATGCTAATTATTCAAGAGACATATCACATGTACTGCACCCAGGTTTGGTGCAGTATGTTTAAGTCAATATGAATTTTACCTTCTTAGGATAGTGGATTTATTTTTTATCTTACCTCTTCAGGCACTGGGCTTAGGATTTTCACATCATATCTAATAGTGTAGTTTTTTTGTTCTTGATTAGGGTTTGGTTTCCACTGTAAAAGCACTTGTGCTAATGCAGAGACTGTAAGGGTGAAGTTAACAGGTGGGAAAACCTGGACTGTAAGGGAGAAAAGTATTCATAACATAGTAATCCAGTGAATTGTTTAGAACAAGAGCTTTACAAGCAGTAAGCAATACAAGTACAAGCAAATAATTTCATTTCAGTATTATATTCTCTCAACACCTTCTTATAAAATATTTGAAAACTACCTTTAAATAACAACCAAAACTTTATCTAATAAGAGTTTACTTAAAATTTAGCTTAAAAATGATTTTTTACAACAGGTTCAACTTGAAACTCAATTGGTTTGTGAATTAGGTCTAGGTTTTTCAACTTGATCCTCATACCCACATAGACACAAGGCATCTGTACTGAAACAGGGCTGATAGAGGGATCAATTGTACTAACAATTCTCACCCACAGAAGCTTGCAGAAGAACATAACATGAGGGGCTTTCTAAGAGAAGGCTGATGGCCACAAGAAATTATATGTGAGGTAAGAAACAAAATTATAAACAGAGGAATTAAGCATAAATGGAAGAAAACATAGAAGGATGGGAATGATAATTTAAAATGACAGGGCAAAAGGGATTCCTGGAGCGTATATGGAAATGAGGAAGATCTCATGCTGGGGGAAAATGTTAGCATATAAATAGCAAGGCAATGAAAAATCAATCTCCTCCCCTCCATTTCTAGACTTCTTCAGAGCCTGCCCTCTCTTAATCGCCATCTCCAATGCAGCTAAAGGACATTAATCCCCACTTCCTCCATGGTTTCAACCTCTGATGCTCACTAGTTCCATTTTCAAGCATGCACCTTGCACTAGGAAAACTGCCTCATAAAGGCACAGAAAACCCCAACACAAGCCATGCTGAACTGCTTCCCTTAAAATGCTCCTTTTTTGAGATGCCCAAAAAAAAAAATGTCACATTAAGGCTGTTGATACACCACGATTACGCCAGAAATTCTTTGTGTCACCAAGTTTCTGCAACAAACTGAAGTTTTGTTCCTGGAGGTAAAATTGCTATCTGGAATAATGCCTTCACTCTGGTTGGATTAAATTGTTGAATAAACCACGCCAGAACTACTGTCTAGCCTAGAGGGCAAGTGGCATGGCACAAGTTTACTACATGCCTTATGGTTCTTTCGTCTCAAAGTAAAACAGTCCTCAGGCACTATCTGGGAACAATCTAACAGACAGAGTACACTGTCACAGGAAGCATCTTAACACAGCACAGTCATCTGTGGCCCTGTACTCATATGACATGCCATGGACTGTTTTATTCATGTGTAGAACAGTGCATCTGACTAACAGGTAGAGGGGCTCACTGGTTCTAGAAGAAAAATGCCTTACCTCCTGCAACCTGAGGTATGTATGGCTGAATGAAGTTTGCTGTCCAAAGGAGGACCAGAAAAACTTTCATCATGCTGGCTATAATCTTTAAATGGTATGAGAACAGCCATGTACAAGTATGTGGATCTGTCACCATCTTAAAGAGGCTTATACCTAGAAAAGAGCACAATCTCAATAGTTAAGCACGCAAACCATGGAGCACGGTATATTCACACGATCAAAGGAATTAAACTGCTACATTGAAGGGGATAGACACTTCTCCTTTCCTTGCAGGACAATGCATCTTGTCATTGTTAAATTTAATGTAAGTACCATCAACCACATTTCATTTTGTTCCCTTTGCTTGTGTCAGCACACCTTGAGAAAGCTACTGGTTTCAAAACAGTCACATGTGGATGTTCAGAGCAGCAGTCACTGCTGCTGAATTAGAGCATCTCTCCGGGGAGGAGTGAGTCAGGTTCAGGTATATTGGCTTTCAGTGGAGTCCCATTTACTCGAAGAACAGAAATAACCATATTTTTAGCTGCCACTATATATAAAATAGGTACTTACTAGAATTTACTTTCCAGTTTCTGTTTTGATAAAGCTTGCTAAAGAAGGAGTTTCAGTGCTCACCTCAAGGCTAATTCTCCAGTGTTAATTATTGGGTGTAAGGGAAACTATTTTGTTTGTTTCTAATTTAAATGAACAATTATTTTTAATGCTTAAACCCAGCATGTTTTATGCTTCCTAGATTGCTTTATGAAGCACTGGAATAAAAAAAAAAAATCTATGTATAGCCATTCATCTATAACCTAATATAAACAACATGGACACACAGAACAGCAGCTTTCCAAAGTGTTCTTACCAAAGAGAAATAGGCCCTCCCAGCCCAATTGCACACTTCCCTGGGGCACTACAGCAATTGCTTGTATGGAGAACATAATATTTTCAGATGGTAATGAGCAGAGAAAGCATCTTTAACCCATCAGTTCTCCCTGAACCTGCAATAAATAACTCAGGGACTGGAAGCACTCCAATTGATCACAGTTGGAGTACTTCTGCTGCACCGTAACTATTTTTCAGTGCGGTGTATTGAATGCTGAGCTCATTAAAATAACACATAATACAGTGTGTTTCCTAATGTCCAGGTCCACTCATTACCTGTATTCATGTTTTGTATGTATCTGCTGTTCTGCTAGCCCAAACATGCACAAGGATAACTCAACCTCTGGAGTTTGCTAACAGATTATTCCTGAGGACTCAGGGTTTGCTTTTATGTATGTTGGGTTACTGAAAGACATTTTGGCCAGACACTTTGGTTCTAACACAATGCATGTGAATCACAATCACATAATTACTATTCACCTTGTACATTTAAGCCTAGACAGTGCCTCCAAGACGATTTCCTGTTGAATAACCATTCACGAAAAGTCTGTTCTATGGATTCTCTCATTGAATACCACACAGACCTCTGCTTCACAAGATCATGTTATTTTCTTACAAAGTCTTTAAAAGCCTCATGTTTTACAACTACTTAAGATTCATGTCTACTAAGGCGAGTAATGCCAGTACATTGGTTTTCAGACTGCTCTGGCATTTAGCGCAACTGAAAAAGCTGGCTCTCTCCCAGGTTTACTTAAAGTGGGTTTGGCTACGTATAGATTTTCTTAATTTGTCCTCAAAAAAGCAAGAATTCCGATTCTTCCTGGGCACATTCTTTTCTGTGTACTTTTAAAAATATCTTCATTTCAAAAGTACGTTAGCTCTCTAAATCATGCACTTATTAGACACAGATCTAACATATTCTAAGCAGCGGTTTACTGATCTGAAACTGGATATCAAATGTTACTGTAATGCAGATTAGTTTTCAATTATTATCCCTATTCTTCTTTTCAGTTTATCTTCTCCTGCTTTGTTTATAAAAATGCTATTTTCCCTTTTCTTGCTATCAGACTAAGATTGAAAATACAGCTTTTCAAAGAGGTATTTCCATAGATGTGTAAGACGATAATGTACAAGAACACCTTGCAGTCTGTGATATCCTGTGTGTCTTGTGTGAGGAATTACTAAAAAGAGGATCAAAACAAGTGTATTCCAATAAGGATGTTAATTAGAAATCTACAAGAGAACCATGTTCCTAAATCCATATATATGTGTATAGTAAGTTCTCAGGACAAATAAAGCCTTATATATTATGCTTTGGTTACATATCTTAAAAAGCATAAGGTGAATGATATTCGTTTTTGCAAAGGGTACTGACAGGACAGTAGAAATCTGAACCACAGAAAACAGCCTCTAAAAGGTAATGATTTTCTTACTTACAGCTGACATGTCCCACAGTCTCACAAGCAAGGGTCAGAAGCAGATTCCAGGTGCATTTCCCAGTGCCAGGCAAAGCTGGCTTTGAAAAGCGGGACCTTTGCAGTCTTCTAACAAAGCACAGCAAGGCAAAACCAAACCACAACAAACATCCCAGGAGGTTACCTGCAAGGCTTGAAAGTTCTGTGAAGAGTCAGCTCCATTTGTTCAAACATCCTCTGGGTCATCTTCCTGTGGGTTTCTTTTATAACTGCTGTCTTTCAAGTACAAATGTGATAGGTACTTCAGAAATGATGGCAGATGATAAGTTAGACAAGCACGCATTGAAAAAGGGAACTACAGATTTAACCACAGGATGGAAGGCTCCATACAAGCACACGGTTTAGCTAAGAAATTGGTTTGCTTTGTTGAGGGTTAATTATACAGCATAGTCTGGCAATCCTCTAATAATTTTGCAAGAGCAGGAATGTTTAATGACTGACTGCCATGAAATAACCTATAGCCAGCTACCTACGGACCACTGCTAACATCCCAATTTGTTCTTCCCCTAGAAAATCAAATCCAAATGTTGCTGGGAAACTGCAGGCATCCTGTTCAATGCTCTTGCTATACAGCCATGTGAACGTCAGTGGCATTTTGGGAAGTTACCTGGACCAGAGCACGATGAGCTTCCTAACCTCATGCTGAGAGCTTTGGGCTGTGATCCATAGAGCTGGGGAACACTGGCTCATAAGCAGGACAAGCAGCAGAAAATGACCCAAGGGCTAGAGGAAACCATGCAGAAAGTGGGGCTGCATGCAATGGAGTTACAGGAAGGATGAGAAGAAGGCTAATGACTTACATTCTTTAACAACTTGGATTGCAACTACCCTATTAAATGTGCGGATGACACAGGTTGGGAAAGGTGTGTGCTTTGGAGGTAAGGCTAGAATTAAGAAAGTTCTTGACAAATTGGTGGAGATTGGGTGCAGTTCAATATGGGCAAGCTCTCAACTGCAATTAGGTGTTGCCAACTGTAAATGACTAGTTCTAAATAATCAACTGATTAGGTATCTGTTCTGCAGAAAAGGATCTGGGGGCTGGGAGGCTCATAAACTGAAGAGACATAAACAATGCCATGCACTTGTGAAATGATGCCAGCAAAACACCGGTGTCCTCTACAAGACACATGATGTAATCCTTCTACTCTGCACAGCGCTGATAAAGCCTCCACTAACACACACTGTGCCCAGCTCAGACACTGCACTTAAGCAAGCCATGCAACAGATAAAGAGAAGCCAGTACACAGCAAAGGATATTAGAGCCTAAAGAGTATCAGAGAGGAAACAAGGGAAGACTTGAGCAGAAATGTAACACCTTAAGCTTTCACACGCTCTCCAAGCCCATCAGCCTGTGATTAGAAGATTACAACAAGTAAAATTCAGGTTAGGTATCAGGGAAAGCTTTCAGTGTTGGACAGAGTTTCAGAGTTTTCAGTTTCAGGCAGTGGAGCACCCAAGAACTGAAAGAAACTCTGTGATGGGTCATCTGTAGACAACCATCAACCATGAATGACGGTGGTAATCAAATCCTGCCATGAGAAACAGAGATAAGTTAAATGAGCTCTTAAGGTCTGCCCAGTCCATACATCTCTGAATATGCAGGTAATTACTGGGCAGTATTCTGATACCTA
Organism: Agapornis roseicollis; assembly: GCA_002631895.1. Taxonomy (NCBI): domain Eukaryota; kingdom Metazoa; phylum Chordata; class Aves; order Psittaciformes; family Psittacidae; genus Agapornis; species Agapornis roseicollis. Next base: position 196,917 of record NDXB01019427.1, read on the forward strand.
CATCAGAATATTTCTGTAGCAAAGAGATCATTTCTAAAGGTGAAGCATGGGTTTAATAAGAACGAGAAGTCACCAAAAAGAAGGGTAAAAAAATGTTATGTTCTTATACAGGCCTGACTCGATTATTGTAGGTCTGAGGTCTGAGATTTATTTTAATGGGTCATTCCAAAAAGAAAAAGAAAAAAGCCCTTTTGTGCTCATAAGCACGCTCCTGGCTGCAGTTAGATGCTGATTTGGTAGGTGCTTAAATGGCTGGATAGAGCTGTGACACGTTTCTTCCCAGTTGCCGAGAAACCGGTAAAAGTTTATGCTGAGATAAAGATTTATTCAGGCTTCAAAGGGTATCACACTCCCAATTAACTCGAATTTGGGTGAGTTCCTTCTCTGGCTTCATTCTTTCCAATCCTTCTAAGATGCCTTCATGCAGGAGCAGTACAGGGAGGAGCAATGAGAGCCAGGGCCCTCCTCTGGGAAATGCAGTTAGCCAAACACGGTCATTCTACAGTCATTCCAGTGAAATTACACTTGTGATGAGGGAAGGACTGACCTCCAGACTGTACCACATCCCCCGAAATCCCACATTATCCCATCTTGTCCATGTATCTTCTCACAATAAAGAAAACATATCAATCTAGTCTGACAAACATAAACCTAATGTTTAAGCTACACCACTTTGCTTCTCATACATAGTTCAGCAAATGGGCTGCACTCATAGCCCAGAAAGCCAACCATGTCCTTGGGATGCAGCATGACCAGCAGGCTGAGGGAAGGGACTCCCCTTTACTCTCCTTTTGTGTGACCCCACCTGGAGCACTGGATGGCTCTGCTGAAAGACCATGAATTTAATGAGATCTTGGGAAGTTCTCCACTGTGAGGGTGCTCAGGGTGCCCAGAGAAGCTGTGGCTGCACCATCCCTGGCAGTGCTCAAGGCCAGGTTGGATGGGGCTTGGAGCAAGCTGCTGTAGAGAAAGGTGTCCCTGCCCATGGCAGGGGGTTGGAACTGGATGAGCTTTAAGGTCCATTCCAACCCAAACCAGTCTGATTCTATGATCAGCAGCTGCCAAGCTCAACACCAGCATTGCGCTGTTTCAGTGGGTGCTGAATCGATCTCTCAACTGGTGTGTTGGGGTAATTAGCCCATTTCCTTTGTCACTGTTGTGTTACTATCAGAATGCATTTTTCTCCCCTTTGCAAGCTGAAATCAAACCACGGCAGATCTTTCGCACGGTTTCTTTCGCACACCACTTCGCTCATGCTTTGTACCTTGGCGTGACACCCGCCCCCTTGCTTCTCCACCACAGCCGATAAGGGCAGGCAGCCCTCTCGGTTCCACCCGCGGCTTCTCAACAGGGCCAAGCCCCTCCTGTCCCGGGATACACCACACACACCCCATACACACACACACACCCCCCATACAAACACCCATTACACACACACCATACACACACACACACACCACTCACCGCTCACACCCCCCAACACACACCAAACACATACACACACACACCCCCCAACCCCGCCCCCCCACCC
>NDXB01019432.1:12511-25747 GCA_002631895.1 Agapornis roseicollis
TCTTCCCCCCCATTTTAGGAAATCTGGAACTGTAGGGTGTTTACTGAGGGCTTGAAAGACTGCAGGTGCTCTCACAAATACTATTTTTGCCACACATCCTTAATAGACTCATACTAGAACAGCACTTCATTTGCTATGCCTGGTTTATATGCCTTTTGGTACTCTGATTTTCATGTATTCTATAGTTTTTACTGTTCCATCCTTAACAGGATTCTGAGTGAGCAGATCCGTGTTGCACCCTGTGTCATGCTGACTGTTCCTCTTCTTTTTGCTTGAGTTTTAGAGACATTCTAACAAGTATTAACTACAAAATTCATATCCCCACTCTTGCATACCTGCACAGTGTTGGCCAAATGCCTTTTATTTCCTAGAGTGCCCTCTCTAGAAAAATGTCCATCTCACGGGCCTGATCACTTTTGTCAGGCATCAGGATAAACAAAAGCAAAGGCTTTGCAATATGGTGCATGAATAAGTAACGCTGCTTTTGAGCACACAGTAACCCAGGCAGACATTCACCTTGGTGAAAGGTTCAGATTTGCACCAGGACAGCTGCAGTTCAGTGGAGTTTTGGAGCCTGCTAGGATGAAAGAGTTCTTTGCCAGGTGTTTGCATATACTGTTTTCTCTGAGGAGCTTTCTGTGCTATCACAGTTACAATGTTGCAGGTGAAAAAAAGTAGTTGTGTCACAATGTTGCAAGTGCAACAATGTTTCAGGAGCAACAATGTTACAGGTGTAACAATGTTGTGCCCACAACACAAAGTCTGCAACTTAAAAGCACAATAGTTTAAACATGGGTAAAAAAAAAAAAAAATGCACTTTCAGTTTCCTTAAAGCCGCTTCTGCAGGAAGTTCTTGCGTTAGGATCTCTAAACGTAAATAAGCAGCCTTGCTCGTTTAAAGCGTGTGCTTATTGGTACGCCCCTGCTTCTAGACAGACGCTCCTACTGGCGATTTAAGACAAGAGGTGTGTCTTCTTCCCAGCCATGCTGTAGGTCCCGTGGTTTCTGCCAGGCAGGCAGGCAGGCAGGGAGGGAGGGAGCCCTGTAAAGGCCGTCGTCAGTGCCCCCTGCACGTGGTGCCTTCTCGCTGGGAATATCCGCGGCGCACTGAGCCTGCCTTGCCCCGGAGAGCAGCCCCGGAGCCTGCGGGAGGTGGGCGGGACGCGGGGCAGCTTCTCTCACTCCCTGCCGCGATACGGACAACTTCAGCGCGGCTGACGGAGCTGCTGGGGGAGAACGGCAGAGCCTCTGCCCACCTCCCCGCCAGCGGCGCGGCCGAGCCTGCCAGCAGAAGGGGGTCCCGGTGGCGGCATCCGCCCCGGCGGGGGCTGTGCCGGCAGGGGGCAGGGCTGGGAGACGGCCACTAGTGTTTCTAGGGCTTGACGTCCTTCCAGCTCGCCCGCCCCGCTTCCCGGCAAAGCCAGCCCTCCCCCAGCGGAGAAGTCCCGAGAAGTAGCGGCGGGGTCCCCCACCCTCCACCGGGAGCGGCGGAGCCGCGGCAATGGGCCGGGAAGTTTGGCGGCGAAGGGGGCCGGCGCCCCGCAGCTGAGAGCCGGCCGCTCCGGGCCCGGTCCCTTTTCCGTGGAGCGGGAGGGTGCCATAAAGTGAAATCCATGAGGATTCTCGGGCTTCTCCTGGAGAAAGGCTCGCATATGCTGCAGTGTCTCTGTGGAAGGCGTCTGAGATCCAGCCACAGCCCAGGTGGGAGCGCGCGTCCTTGTCCCCGCCGCCCTCGCCTGCCGCTCCGGGCGCCGTTCGGCCCGAGCTGGCCCCGTTTCCTCGCCTTCCTCTCCTCCTCTTCCTCCGTCTCGCCGGCGCCGCGCACAGGTGGCCGGGATCGACCTGTCGCTGTCCGCAGTGCTGACCGTACTGGGATCCCCCGATCCTGGGTCCCCATCAACCCGGAATCCCCCAAACCCGGGCTTCCCCACCCCTGGCATCATCCCTAACTCGGAAACCCGGACCCCCACCCACCAGGGTCCTTCACCCATCTGTGCCCCCTATGCTTAAGCCAGTTCCACACCCCACCTCCAACCCTCCCAAACAGAGCCCCCGTATGGGTCCCTACTTCACATACAACTCTCACTAGTGTTCCCTAACCCACACCCTCACAGGTCCCTCTTCTCCACATGGGATCCCTGTATGTCTCATCCCACCTGGGATCCCCAACCATGGCCACCTGGTCAGGATAGAGATAATCTTCCCTAGAGTGCCTATGGCCCTGCACAGCTCTAGGGTTGGGCCCTCTGTAACTGCTTGCTATGTCTGGTGTTTGCAGTAGTGATGTTGCAATGTTTTTCTGGTGGAGGGTGTTAAATGTTGTTCTGAGTGGGGATGCCCCTAGCAGGAGCAAAGGGAAATCCCCAGCTGCCCTAGATGGCCAGTACCTGTCTTAGCTTCCAGCCTGTTGGGGAGGGAGCATTGCACTAGGAAGGAGAGTGCAGTATGGTAAAAGGCTAAATTATATGCTTGATCTTGAGCTGTACCTGAGCATTTAATGAAGAGGGCAATAAGTGCATGAGTGCCTTGGGTTGGTGTGGCACTACTCTTGTGTTTTAGGGTGATCTTGTTGAAGCTTTTAAAGTGGTGCTTGCAATTTATTTGTACTATGTGTGTTTTCAGAGATTATTTCCCAGTCTACAATACTGGGTAAATGCCTATGGAAAGAAGCCCTATGTTATTAAGATCTGTAGAAGTTACAGCAGTAGCACTATTGTTTTGAACTTAACTGGGTTTCAGATCCTACTTCGCTTTTGAGTAGCTCTGCTTATTGAACCCTGGCAATTGTAATCTTTGGGCATTAGATGCTTACAAGGATGTCTTTTAGAATGCTTGCTGTTGTGCTGTTTCTTTGTGTGAAAACTTGGTCCTAGAGGAGAAATATTTCCATGCCTCCTGCATAAATACTTGCTGTACATTGAAGAGAAAAGCTGTACTTGGAGAAACACTGTTGCTGAGAGAGCCTGGATTCCCTTTTGGCCTTGCTAAGGAAATCTTTTTACTGGTTATAGCTGCCTATATTTCCATATCCCCTTCCCTCCCCTGAGACTCATGTACAAGTTGTTGTCTGTGACAGTCTCTTGGCAATAGGGGACATGCTGGAAATCTTTGTGAGAGTAGGCTTGGTTACTTTGAAAGCATTTTCTGCCCTGCTTTGAAGAACAATATAACAAATAAATAGAATGCATTGTGGCAGTGCTTGGAAGCATTACACACATTGTTTCTAAACTGCTAAAATACATTCTCTTTTCTTAGCTGCATTTTTTTCCTTTTCAAATAATTTTAGGCTTTATGTTCTTGAAAAATGTGTCATAAAAATGAAAGTTTCCACATCTAAACACACCCTTTTTAGTGAAAAAGTATACCAGAGGAGTTTTCTTCATAGTGATATATATGAACACCTGTTTTGTGTCATTTGGTAACCTGGGGCACTAAAGTGTACAATAACCTACTGGTAAAAATGGGATTGTGCATAAGCATAGGACATGCTAGGCTGTAACTTCAGTGAACTCAAAGCTGGCATAGTGTCCTGATAGTTCCCCTGCTGAGCTGGTTTAACTTTACTGGTGGATCCTGTGTTGAAGCATGCTGGATGTATATGTGGTGGCTGAATCTTTCCTTATATCTCTCCCACTCTGATGGAGTGATACTGAACATTGCATAGTCTTTGTATTTCATGATGTTGTGCTATAAGAAGGAAGCCCATGGGAATGATTTCCTATTGTTGTCTCCAACTAACTTTGTTCTCCAGGTACTAGTCCCATGCCACCACAAGCTTGAGCAGTCCAGATGTGATCTATTGCTTTGAATCAGGCTGTTAAAATGTGTTCCTTCTTCTTGGCTGCATTAGTTCCATTTCCATTAAGGCTGGGCTTTATGTTCTTGAAAAATGTGCAATAAAAATGAAAGCTTCCACCTATAAAGAGGTCACTGTGGGCTGGGCCTGCTAGAGGAGAGATCTCCTTGCTGCTGCTTCAAAAGGTGAGTATGCCTCAAGAGATAGGTGTATGCTCCTGCAACAGCCCTAAAAGTGTACTGCTGTGCCTAGCATGGCACTGTGGGCCTATACCAGTCAGAGATGTAAACCAACAAAAGGATTCTAAATTACAGAAGAGGCAGGGCCATGGACAAATGGACTATAGCAGCCCTAATGTAGAGTGCTGTGAACTGCTTATAGGCCCTTGATTCTCCAATTTGAAGAGTTATCCTGATAGAAGTGATTGATGCTAAACTATTTGACACTTTGTGCACTTAAGCTGAATGACAGATTGGTGAAGCCATTTGTCCTCCTCCTGTCTATGTTTTCTTTAATGCAAACAAATCATAAGGATGTAATCGTATGTTTAAAGACAGATTCATAATTGTGTGTTAATTCAGAGAGTCAGACCACACCTGATTCTGACAGAAAGTAGTGATAAAAACAGTGAATATTGAGGATAGTTGCAGAGTACTGTGAACTGCTGTTTGGATGCTAGAAAAAATACTGGAAAGGTTTTTGCTATTGTTATCGTAGGACCTCCCACCTTTTTACTCTTAGCTAGCTCTAGCCTTATGTTTTCTTCAGCTCCACTTCTGAGTTCTGCAGACACTTACCTTGGTCTGTGCAGGGATGTTTGAGCAGCACCTTGCAAAATGAGGTTTAATGGGTCTTTAAGACACCACAGAAGAGCAAGTAATTCATAGCAATGCAGAGCAAGAAATTGATTCTTAGTCCTTTGTGTATTTCCTTGCAAGTATTTTAGCACAGCACTCTTCTATATCATCCTCCAGGTACTTCACTCATTATCTTAATTTCAGAATTTGTAAGCTGGCTGATTGTATTGCATGTGCAGAGATGTTTCCCTTCTTGATGGTGCAATCATGATTTTTTTTTAAGTATTTTTCAGTTAATTTGTTTTCTCTGTTAACACTTTTTTCTCCTTTGTTTGGGAAGTGTGGTTTGCCACACCAGATTTCAGTGTTTTCTTTGTTTGGTTTGGTTATCTAGAACTCTTCAGTTCTAGATAAACATCAAAAATAAATCCTATTTCAGGTGACCTCTAAGTGGTTTGCAGACACTTTGGGTGCAAAAGACCCAGTACCAATTGACTACATTAATAGCAGAATGGAAATTTATGCCAGGGAGTGTTTTGGCCTTCCTCCATAAGGACTTCTTACTTGGTTGTGTGAGTAGTTCTGCCTCATGCCTGTTCTGCCCTTGGCTACTGTAGACACTTTCCTGCGGGATGCATCATTGCTGAAACACATCACATCAACTAGCAACAACACTCAGCAACAAGGCTTTTCCAGCTTTGTTTTCATTAGTAAAGGCCTGGTTATATCCAGAGATTGATCTATTCCCAAACACTCAGGTAAGAGTACTTCTCAATTTAAGTCCTTAGTCTGCAAATTGATTCCTTCAGTAGAAATTAAATTCATGTTGAAACTAAAGCCTGAACTTGGCTTCCCCAGGACTCACACTGGTGAAATTTGGAGACAGTCTTGGAAATACTGTGATTGATATTGGCTTTATGGCAAATTAAAATGATATCTGGTAGAGGAGGTCTTCATATTTCTCCAGGCATCACAACTCTAAGTTTGATATTTGGCGCAACAGGAACAAGCACTCTAAGTAGGTAAGAGCAGATTGTGGTTCTGCTAATAGCTTGTCTGTTACTGCTACTACACATCTTTGCATTTGTCCTGAGACTATTTGGGGCACTGTCATAACATGTCTGCAGTGTCTGCACATGCAAGACATCTCATCTGCAGATGCAAATGGAACCACATACATAAAACACATATTAAACGTTGGCCATTTGTCTTAAGAGTATAATAGGCGTTCTTTGTTTTGCTTGTTCAGTGATTTTATGCATTCATGTACACTTTACTTACAATAACTTTAGAAGATTTTCCTACTGCTGTTTTTTCATGCAGACAGAGTATTATAATGTGTAGCAAATACTGCACAATCAGATTCAAACTAATGGAAACAATAGTTTTGCATACATAAGTGACAGATAATAAAACCTGTAATTCCTGACCCTTTCTGGTCTGTGGCAGTTCAGAGTACTGTATGTGTACTGCTGGTGGAAGACAGGAAAGGCAGCTTAATGCCACTGAACTGGAGATGGGAGTGAGCCAGAGGGCTGAAAAGCAGTGGTGTTGCACTTGTTCCTTACTGCACCAGGCACTTTGCCTTCCATTCTCAGTCACTTGTTCAGAGTGTGACAGTGTTTCTGTGTACATTTTGCTCAGGCTTCCTCTTCCTGTTGTGTCTTTGGGAAAGTAACACTTGCTGACCAGTGGAAATTCCATACCTGTGCTGTTCCGGGATAGTGCCTATTGTTAACACTCATATGCTAGTGGAAAGAATACCTTTGTCTGATTTAGATTAATTCACCTGGGAAATGAATTAAGAAAACTCTGAAAAATCTTTTTTATTGTAATAGGGGCACTTCTCTAGGGTATCATTCAAGAATAGCTATAGCATTTAAAATGCACACTTTCTTTTATTCTGAAGTAACCCTCTCATGTAGATATATGCTAAGCATCTCTTTTGTAAGCCCATAATGGTTGTGCATCTTTGTAAAAAAAATTTATTCTGGCTGAGCTAAAAGTGATGGATTTGGTAGAGTTTTTATTTGGTGAAATTGCTTGGTTTCCATCATACAGAATTTCAGAGATATAGATTATAATGAACTCAGTTATATGCCTATAACTTTTTAAAGTGCATAAAGCCAGTTCTGTGTAGTTATACAAAGGAAAGTCTTTGACATTGTGCAGGATGTTATTGTTTAGTTTACAATAAAATATTTCTTAAATATTCAAAGGAAGTGCAGGTCCAGGGTGTGCGGGGGTTTAGCAATGTTGTCAGTCAGATGTTTGGGCTTACAGAGCTGAGCATCTGGAATTGACAGATCTCCACCCAGTCTTCTGAGTCTTGAAACTTGTCTTGATCCTACCAGAGCATGACTTATACCAAGTCATATTTGTGAAATGCTTTACTTTCAGTGGATGAGCAAATTCAGCAAAATAAACTTTTGATTTTTTTTTTTTTTTTTAAATTTATGAATTTTTTTAAATAGTTTTAATCAGGATTATAAACACTATCCTGAAGCAGAGACTGACTTTTATGGCACTTCTCACCCGGAGGTTTTCATGGTTTTGCAAAGGAATGAAGTGTAACTTCCTTCATTTCCCAAACTAAACTAAGGAAAGAGAAAGAGTNTTTTTTTGAAATTTATGAATTTTCTTAAATAGTTGTAATCAGGATGATAAACACTATCCTGAAGCAGAGACTGACTTTTATGGCACTTCTCACCCGGAGGTTTTCATGGTTTTGCAAAGGAATGAAGTGTAACTTCCTTCATTTCCCAAACTAAACTAAGGAAAGAGAAAGAGTTTGTCTCCATTTAAATGCCAAATGTAATTATGCCACGTTAAGTCTGAGTGGGAAATATTAACCAAAATGTAATGAAAGATTTTTCTAGCTTTTCTATTAGTTATCATTAATAACTGTACATATAAATGTCACAGTTTAACCTCAGGCAGCAGCTAAGTATCACACAGCTGCTAACTAACTTCCCCCACCCTAAGTGGGATGGGGAGAAGAACTGGGAAAAGGTAAAACCCACAGGTTGATATAAGAACAGTTTAGCAATTGAAATAAAATAACAACAGGAAAATGAGTGTGAGGAATGAAACTCAGGAAACTCATGTGATTTACAGTACAGGTGCTCACTATCTGCTGACCAATGCACAGCCTGTCCCTGAACAGTGATCAATGGCTCCCAGACACATTCCCTGAGTTTATATACAGTGCATGATGTGCTGTGGTATGGAATACCCCTTTGGCTAGTTTGGGACAGGTGTTCTGTCTGTGCTCCCTCCTACTTCTTGTGCCCCTCTCTACTGGCAGAGCATGAGAGACTGAAAAGTCCTTGATAGGGTAAGTGTTACTGAGTGACATGCACCTAGTCCCATTTTAAGATGATCATGTGCTTGAATACTTATCACAATCATTGTTTTAGATGAGTGGCTTTCATCCTTTTTAAACATGCACTATCCCTAAAATTCTTCCTGTTTTCCCTGATGATCATTGATGGTTTGTTTTCTGTTTCTAGCAGACCCCTCTGAGGTATTCACAGCTATCAGTTCCCAGTTGAAATGTCACATTCATTAAAGAAACAAAAATCTTACTGCTTTGTTTGTGAGAATGATCTAATTCTGGTTTGCTGAATTTTCTCTTCAGAACAGTCCATTCCTCTTCCCACAGCCCTTTCTTCTTATAGGATCACAGAATCATTCAGGTTGGAAAAGACCAATAGGATCACCGAGTCCAACCGTTAACCCAGTACTGCCAAGTCCACTACCAAACCATGTCACAAACCATCCACACCTCTTTTAAAAACCTCCAGGGATGGTGATTCCACCACTTCACTGGGTAGCCTGTTCCAGTGCTTGACAACCATTTTGGTGAAGCAATTTTCCTAATATGCAATCTAAACTTCCCTGGCACACATTGAGGCTGTTTCCTCTTGCCCTATCACTTGTTACTTGGGAGAAGGGACTGATCCCCACCTCTCCACAACCTCCTTTCATGTAGTTGTAGAGAGCAAAAAGGTCTCCTGTGAGCCTCCATCTCTCCAGGCTAAACAACCTCAGTTCCCTCAGCCATTCTCCATCAGACTTGTGCTCCAGACCCTTTGCCACTTTTGTTGCCCTTCTCTGGACACGCTCCAGCACCTCCGTGTCTTTCTTGGAGAGAGGGACCTAAAACTGAACACAGTATTCAAGGTGCAGCCTCACCAGTGTTGAGCGGGACAACCACTTCCCTAAACATAATAGTAGTACACAGTTTTCAACTGTATGAATAGGAGTTTGCTTAAAAGGCCTTTAAATAGATTTTTCACCTTGAAGGAATTGAAATGTGTTAATGTTTAATAATAAAAATAGTGTTTCTTCCCATAGCTTGAAATGGCATGGAAGAAAGTAATCATGTTTTGTATGGCAAAGCATTTTTATAAATGGCATGTTTATACCTTTCTAGTATGGTGGCTGCGATTGGCTGCTGGACTATTTGCATGTGCTAAATTGCAGTCCTGGGAATCTGTGAAAACAACTCTGCAAAGCCAATCTCAGCTGGGAGCATGGAAGCTGCTGCTAATTTTGCAGTGAGCCACCCACAAGCTCAGTGTGAGTCATTATCATTGTTTTGTTTTCTAGAAGTCGGCACCAAAAGCTTCCAGGATCCAAAGTATGTATTATCTCTGGAAATGCATTTATTCCCTCATAGCTTTGTTTGTTCCAGATAAGAGGAAAGAATAAGAAAAAATCCTTTCTGAAAACCATGAAACAATTAATTGCTTCCTTGTTAGCCTAGTCTTCCTGCTTTAATGTGCATTCACAGCCATTTGTTCACTTAAAAACTCACTTGTGCATAGCCCAGCAATAGTGCTGCTTAGTCCTGATCTGCTTGCTTTGTGCCACTGACTGGATGGCTGGGCAACAGTAAGTACAGTGATACAAAGCGAGTTGACTGAAGTAATTGCTCTGACAGAGCCAAGATGGGGAATTTCTGCTCTGTTGTTGCATGTCCTGCTGGTTTCTCAGTGAGTCTTTTTATAAAGCCACAGCTGTGCAAGGGACAAGGTGTGGTTTGCTGTAGGTCAGGAGTCTTTCATCTGAGAAATGCACTGACCTTGTCCGTGGGGTCATAGGCTTGGTACCTCCTTGCTGAAGTTGCTAATCCTCCTGGACATAGGACAAAGGGCTAAGAGAACAAGAAAATCCCCTGCCCTGTGCTGGGATTGTGACAAATGTAGTCAGTTTGGTCCCAGTTTTTAGCTCTTCTTCCAGAGTGTCTTTTCACATAGACTGCTTTATTGCTCCACTGCCACACTATTATTCCTGCAGGGAAATGACCAGTCTTCAGAAGAAAAGTGCAGGAGCATGCGTGTGGGCATACAGGAGCATAGAGAAGTGTTTAAAATGCAAAACTTGGACACATAATGGGTGAAAAAAAAAGGAAAGAAGGCAGTGTGGGAAGGCTACATGAGTATGGGAGGAGAAAAAGGAGCTGGGAGCACTGAGGAAGAGGAATGGAGAAGCAGGGACTTCAAATGAAACTGGCTTAAAAAAAAAAAAAATAGCTAGACATGCTATGCTTTCTTTCTGGGATAAAAGTACCCAGCACAGCATTCCCTGCTCTGCCTTAGTCCAGTGACTTTTCAGGATGGGGAAGTCTGCTGGGAGGATCCAAAATAATGCTATGAGAAAGGGACAAGCTATAGCAGTGTTCCTTGTGGAGCTGGACATACTTAAAACAGAGCTTCCAAACTGGAAAAGCAGAATAAACTCTGAAGTGTTCATGACAATCCCGCAGTGACAATATTCAATGTCTCTGTGATGTTGGTGTGTCTACAAATGACTACTGGAAAAGTATTGCTGAGTCCTCCATGCTGAAAATTCCTGGATTTCCTCTTTTGTCACAATGTGAAAACTAAACCAAACAAAATAATAATGATTATATTGCTGATGGATCTGGGCAGCCAAAGTACTGTCACTGCTTTTCTGAGTTCCCATGACTTACTCATACCATTGCTTATATTATTCTGTGATTGTTTTATGCTGGTGGAGACAGAAGCTTTTCATTTTATATATGGATAGGTCTGACAAAACAGGCTCTGGTTTCTTGCAGGAGCATGCATTACCATGAGCTTTCATAAACAAAATCAAGTAGCAGTCAGAGCATCTTCAAGTGCATCTGACCCTATGTGGAATCTCAGCAGTGGAGTTCAAGCCCATATCTGACAGTCTGGGGTCACCTTCCTATGTCATGGTGCACGATGCTCTCCTTGCTCCCATCTATGTGTGCTCGGATCCTTTACTTGCCTGTTTCTTGGATTTAGAAATAGCTTAAGAACATTCTAGGTGATGTATTGGTGAGGCTGGAGGAACTCTCAGGTATTGCTTTTGATTTCCCCAGGTATTTATGTACTGCGCAAGCAGGCTATAATCCTTGTAAATATTTGGTTAATCAGACAAATATGTATATAAATATTCACATATGGTGTAACATCCTGCAGTTGGGCTTGAATGTGCCTCTCTAATAACTGGGATTTACCTTTTATAGATAAGACAAAGAAACTAGATTTTCCTCTGTTTCTTTGTTGGAGTTCCTGTGATGAATCTTTAACCGTTCTCACTGTTAACCTGAAAAGACAGGGTGATATAATTCATGTCTCCCAGCTGCTAGCAGGCTGCTCAGCAAAGTGAAGTATACCTCCTTATCCCACCTAACCTAGTAAATGGCTTTCCACATCTTGCCGGAGACCTGCTGCTGCCTTGCAGCTCATTCACAGTACCTTGTCCAAGGAGGTGTTGCAATTTTGTTTTTTAAGGTTGGTTTGGGGTTTATTTTAAGGTTAGAAAATGTAAACTGGAACAATCAGATTTTTTCAGATGGCATGTGAAGCACTAATAAGAAGCACAGTTAATGGGAGCATATGCTTTTCTGAGGAAACACTTTAGCGAATGAATTTTGCACTTGTTTGGTGTTCCTGGCAAGTGGTGGGTCTTGCTGAAAGCACACCCATGAGAGTTTCTCTCCTGCCCATCCACAGCCCATACCCTTTGGGTTGATATTTCTCTAACATGCTGGCTGACAGGGCAATCTCTCCCCTCAGCAAGGGAGGCTGAAATGTCCCAGAGGTCAGCGTTCAGTTTTTATATGATAGTCTGCTAAATACTCAAAACAGAGACTTCCCTTTGTTAATAGTGCCAAAAAAGAAAAAAGGATCCAGACAGGCACTTTCCTTTGCAGAATAGCCAAGGTTGCCTCTTGAGGACTGTGCTAGGGACTGTACCGGCACAAGGTGGACCCTGTTCTGTGGGGAGAGCTCATTGCCTATGTACATGTCCACCGAGGAAAAAATGCTTTAATAAGAAAATCCTGTTCTGACAAGGGGCTGGCAGGGTGCAGAGAGAAAAATGCGAACCCCCGAAGTGTGCTGGAAAGGCAGATGTGAGTCTGACTCCTGCCCAGAGCAGGGAGGAAGTGCTGTGTGCATCCTGCTTGCTGAGCTTGGAGGCATCACTTCTCTTTCTTTCCTGTTTCACTGCTCAGTTGGGTGAGTTCCAAACTCAGTACAGGTCTCAAACTTGCTAGCTTTTCCCCCACTACTCCCAGGCTGTAGAAGGGAAAGACACCACAGTGCTGCAGAGAAGAGAAAGGCATTGTGTCTCTTATTTGTGGAAATGTTCATTTGGCTGGTAAAACACTGCGGGGATTGATGTTGGAAAGAAAAGATGTGCTTGCATGAGTGTGCATGCATTGCAACAATGAGCACATGTTGCCCCACTAAATGCAAAGGGGACAGTCTTCTGTTTTAGCACTTTTATAATCCCTCTTTAAGCCTTGAGACCAGGAGTCACTGAGTCTTACCCCCTAGTTCAGCTTCACTTTTTCCACAATATTATTGTGTTATAGAACCAGGTCTTCACTGGATTTAATATAGACTGGGGCGCATTATTTGGAAAAAAAACTCACCAGAAAACCCTCATATGAAAGGCAGCATCAATTAACAGAAAAATATGGGAAGAATTAGGCTGGACTAGAATAAAGTATCCATCTAGCCCACGAGTCTTTCTTCACCCACATTAAACAGATAGAAAAAGGTAAGGGAACAGTAGTATGATGTGTTCCTCAAATGCTCTTGTAGCTAATAGCTATTTTCAGCTTAGAAACTTTTCTCAGTCAGACATGGTTCAGTGTATTTTGAAGTTCTAAGTGGATTTCTCTTCCATATACTTGACCAGGCTCTCCTTGAATTCACATACATTTTTATCATTGTAGTGTCCTGTGGAGAGGATTTCCCCAGATCTGTTGCATGAAGAACCCTTTCTTTTCCTTTGTTTTGAACCTGGTTTCTGCTAGCTTGGGTTGATGCTTTCCTGAGACCTAGCACTGAACAAGCTAGTGAATATCCTCCTCTCATGCCACCTGTGATTTTGTGGACCTCAAGAATACCTCTGCTAAGTTGTCTCTCTTACAGTCTGAAGAGATTTTGATTTTCTTTGTTGCCTTTCTCTAAACAATTCTTAGTTCTAGTAAGTTCTTGTTGCAAGGAGAGGAGCACACCACCACACACAAACTGTAGCTTGAACATTGCAGGAATAAATGGAAAAAACTAATTGAAACCTTTTCTTATGCTTCTTTGTATTCCTCCTCCCTTTTCCTCCTCTCCTCCCCCC
>NDXB01019435.1:0-17383 GCA_002631895.1 Agapornis roseicollis
CTCCATGTCCTTTTTATGTTGAGGACACCAGAACTGCACACAATATGTACGAGTAGAGGCAAACAGCCACAGAGAGCAAAGGATGTCAGCACTCTAAGAAGGTTTTGTTGAAGGTGGCAGACAGTGGCATAGAAGGCAGGGTGTAAAGTATGAGTTTTCTCTAAGACAAAGTCACTGGAAATGTTTCTCCCAACAGGAATATGCACCATGCATCACAGTTACTTAAGAGCACAGAGAAATGCTGTATTAGAACTTTTATTAAACAAGGAGAAACTCCCATAACACCTGGATCCAAACTAGCTTCCAGTTCCAAATTCCAAAATGAGTGTGATGCATGGGATTTAAGACTTCCTCAAGGCACAGCTCAGCTGTAAATAGGAGAGAGGAAGAAACTGGATGAAAAGCACAGCAAAACTCAGAAAGGGAGAAGTAGAGCCAATGGAATGATAATAATCCAGGAGTGCACAACGCTTGTTCCATGGAAACAGGTTGAACATTTTAATGTGAAAAGCTTGTATCAGCCTTAAACCAGCCATAAGGTGTGAAGTCTTGCATGGCTTCAAAATAAACTCCTAGCCTTCAAAAACCTTGCCAAGGAATCTGCCCTGACCAAGAGCTCCACGTCTCTGCTTCAACCTTTACATGAAGCCTATGGGTGAGGCAACACCACTACCAGGAGCAGCACTGGGCTACCCCAGCAGCATCCATAGCAAGGGCTGAAGCTGAGCCTGCAGCCAATGTCACTACAGAAAACAGACGTCAAGGGAGGAGATTCCCCCCAGTTCAGGGTCCCTCTCTTGATTCCTTCTGAATCCTGAGCAGCTCGTCAGTGCGGTGCTTAGATCCAGAGCCAAACCAATCTGAACGCTCATAACGTGCAAGTTATTGAACACTTCCCTCAATGCATGTGTCTTTGTTTACAGTCCCCTTGACTAACGTAGGCCCTGCCCAATTCTGAACCTATAGGACTGCATATTTGAAGAGGGTATTCACCCTGTATTGGAAAAAGCATCCTTTAACCGTAGCCAGATGTCCACTGAACTCTGCAACAAGCTTTTAGAACCAGTGCCACTTGGTTTACTCTTACATCTGGTGCGTAGCTCAGGAATTAGTAGAATGTAAAAGGTTTTATGAATTCCCCCTGCTCTCACTCAGTGTTAATACATTCAACATGTTCCTCTAAAGCCACATGCAGGCACACATAGGCACGCTTTTTCCCATTTCTTTCTTAATTTATTTGCATGACTTAACTCCCAAAGTGAGCCTGGAAAATAAACAGACATTGGAATATCAACCCCATCCACCTATATAAAAGCTCAGCCTAGTTCTAGTTCCAATCTGATCTTACTGGAGCTTGTGGCAAAACTTCGTGGGGCTCCATTAAAAACAAGTTTGGCCTCAAAGTACCCCCAGAACTCTTTCCTCATCCCTTTTATTGTTGGCTAAGACACACTATCCACTTTCTACAAACATGTTTGATTTAGTATTCAGGAGTTTAAAGCTCCTTGGACTGTGCTTAGGACTATGCACACTCTAATGGCATCTTAGAATTATTAGCATTGCAGTTGTGCTCTTTTCCAGGCATTTTTTTGTCTGAGACTGAGCTTTCCAACTGGCTTTTCCCCCTTCAATTCCAGGAAGCAATCACAGGTGCCAAGCCTGCTCCCAAACCCCCAAATCATCTTCATCTTTTTCTTTGTTGGAGAAGTGCAAGGGGAAAATGACGAACTGTAATTACATCTTATTCCCTACTGCGCAGAGCCCAAATTGCTTCATATTCTGCCTAATGAGTAATCTTCTTGCTAAAGGAAATTCTGACCCCGTTCCAATTTGCTCCTTGGTTAAAAAGGTGGTTGGTTGGTGCATGATTGAGAGAGGAAGAAAGCAAGTGCCCAGAGCTGCTTATGCGGTACAGACTTAACAAGAACAGGGATTTGCAGCTCTGGATGCTGCATTCCCATCATGAAGATCTCTGGCTGTGATATAAGTGCCAGCATAAATCCACAGGTAGCAGCAGCCTCTGCAAATCTTGTGCTTCCAGCTGGATTCACTGCTTAAATCCAAGTGAATCCCCTGTGCACACAGTTACCCCAGCTGAATGCTTCAAGGGGCAAATCCAACTCCGATCTCTTTGCCAGTGCCCTGCTAGCATAGCCCACACAGTGTCCCTGCACACTGGTACAGGGCAGAAAAACATCTGGAAGGCGATCCATGCACAGTTTCGTAGCCATGGGCCAATATTTTTTGCCTATTGTTGCTTGCCCCTATTCTCACCATATCAATATGATTATTGATCTGAAGAGATTACATTCCCCAACATGTGGCTATGGGAGAGGATTCATTTCCATTCCACTCAGTCAAGCCTCCATGGAAATATCCTACAGACTATATACCCTTTGGGTCTAAAGTCTGTTGTAAAGTTACTGGTCCTTCAATCTCAGAATCAGAGGAAAAAGGGGGTTGGAAGAGGCATGAAAGGGTCATCTGGTCATTCTTCTGTAAGGCAAGATGAGCTGCATCTATGTCTCCCTTGACAGACCTTTGCTTTAGTCCTAACAATCTCAGCCATGACAAGGTCCACATCACCCATTCAGTTCACTCCAGAGAGACCTTGTTGTCCAACCTCACTGCAATGAAGTTCACTACTTCCCATCCTATCTCTCACAGCTACAAAAGTCAATTTATCTCTCTCTGTTACTGATGTGCTTCAGGTATTTGAAGACTGCTGCAGTGTTACCCCCTTCACCCCTTATTGGGTGGCCACTTTCTGGCCAACTGGGCTACATCTCTTTGGAAGCATGGTGCTCCAGATGGGGCACAACACCCACCTAAACTACACAGGCTGAAGAGGGGAGAAGGTTTACTAAACACATCCCGCAAAGGTCACTCCAGTCTATACATCATGGTACAAAGGCTATTCTTTTTCACAGCAGGAAAACACTGTTGTCCTGTGCTTGGTTTGAGATCAATCATGTTCCCCCCAGGCCCTTTTCCTTCAGGACTGCTCTCTGGCTGGGTTTCCCCCCTCGTCTTGTGTTTGCACCGCTGATTATTGCAAATCAACCTCACATGTATGCTTCTTCACACAGAATCACAGAATAGTTAGGGCTGGAAAGGAACTTAAGCTCATCCAGTTCCAACCCCCCTGCCATAAGCAGGGACACCCCACACTAAACCATGCCATACAAGGCTTCATCCAACCTGGCCTTGAACACTGCCAGAGATGGAGCATTCACAACCTCCCTGGGCAACCCATTCCAGTGCCTCACTGCTCTCATGTCATTTTTGCAGCTTGGGCAAATGATTTTGAACTCTAGTTCTTCCCTCAGGGGCACTTGCAGGCCCTCCAAAGCTCACTGTCACTAGCAAATACAACCTAATACAGTAATTGCATTGTGTTGTTTAAATTTCCTTCGAAATCCCCATTGACTCAGGGCCTGCAATATTCAGAAAGCAGTAAAAAGTTGAGAAAAAGGAGAACTTTTGTATTTATAACAGCCGGCTCAGAGTGATTTCTCAGTTTCTGTCTTTTGCCATGGCAAAGCACATGGGAGTGTGGTGGGAGGTTCTTCTGGTTTCAGCAAACTCAGCAAGGGGAAACCACTGCTCTCAGCGCCAACAGCATTCACAAGCAGCAGCAACTATGAGCATCTGAGAAACACAGATTGCTTAATCCTCCTCAGTCCACAAGGACTTAAGAGCATGCAGTGAGTAGGGTGAACGGTGAGGTAACGTACTAATGGAGTCATTTTAAACTGTCTTATCTACATGCTGCATCCAAAACACGCACAAGATGCTCAGGTGAACAAGAGGTTCTGCAGCTGCCACTACCAAAAATGCTGTCTACACCTCACATTGCAGGAGAAAACACCTTAGACTGGATGCCACACAGAGCAGCAGGTTCCAAGCAGAATGAGTGTCCCTGCCCATGGCAGGGGGCTGGAACTGGATGATCTTAAGGTCCTTTCCAACCCAAACCATTCTACAATTCTACTGCCAGAGGACAAGCATTAAAAATAGGTGGAAAAATATCTCTGCAAGCATTAAAATAAGCAAAAATGGGTTAAGGACATGCAGTGTACATACACCTTTCTGTGTCTCATACATCTCCTCTGGCCTCTTGATGCTTCTGTTCTCCCTCCCATTCCTTTACGCTGAGTCATAGCTGTTACTACGCTGTAATAATGAGCACCTTTGAATTGGCAGGGTAGGATGTGCAGGCAAGACACAGAGCAGGGGAACAGCAATGGTGTTCCAGGAACCAAGCAACCTGCTTTCTGGCTCAGACAACAATCAGCACCACCTGCTTGAAACAGTGGGGAACAAATTGCAAGGACACCAAATGGGAATTCACTCTGTATCCAGTGGGTTTCCTCTTGAAGGCCTGGAGTTTATGCCTGAACAGTCCATCTGCACCCATGTACCAACTGAGGAGTTCATCTGCTCGGCTTAAGAGCCTTTGGAAGTAGAAACTAAAGATCAGTGCTTTTACTGTGATTCAGCAATGCTCCAAACCTCCAAGTTCATTCATAAATAGCAGGACAATCCTGGGAACTACCCCAGGTCTCTCAAATCCCAACCTTTTTGTAACCAAATCTCACTTGAAAACAGGTAATGCTCCTCACTCCACTTCTTTCCACCGTTCCTTCTAACTCAGGGCTGCTGCTGTCTCTTCAGCATCATTCTGGAGCACAGCACAGACCCATCAGCACTGGTCCAACTGCCCCAGCTCCATCCCTGTAATACGTGAGCAAAGCTCTGCACCAGGCTGTGACTCAAGTGCTGTATTGTACTTCATCCTGCAGTCAAGGCTTGTAACCCAGCACCTTTACAACCTGAGGTAACTGAAAATACTGGTTGTAACCATTGTATTAAATATTATCTTCAACAATGTCCAGGGTTTTATGGGGTTCATAAGCAATGCTTTATTTTATATATGTTATATGCTATGTGCTATATGTTATATATTATATATGTTATATTTTATTGTGTTATACTTTTATTTTATTTTAGTAGCTGCACTACTGAAACTGTCATGCTGGAATAAAAAAGAGAAATGGCAACAACAAAAATGTTAGAAATCTGGCATCATGATGAAGCACAATGTTATTTTTCTATCACTAAAGCAAGAGATTGGGTTAATACATCTGAATGCTTCAGGACACAGTAGAGTAGGAAGAAATTAGCAAACTACTCAGGTCCCTTACTAAGCAGGGGACAGAAATGGGTCAGGGCAGGTCAAATAACTCAACCCAGCTTTTCAGGCCAAACTGATCTGAATTCAAACCAGTGATGTCCAATTCTGTAATTTACAGCTTAGTAGCATCTCCCTCTGGAATGTCAAAACAGCAACTCAATGCATAGTCCAGTGCTTTCGCATTTCCCTAATGGAGCTATTCACAAGCTGAACAAAGCCTGAAAGGAGCCAGGCTAGAGGGGAGAAAGTATGAATCTCACTAAATATTCAGTATTTGAAATACAGGTCAGAGAACACAATTGAGTTTAATTAGAAAGCTCAAATGGGATCCTGCATGTTGATGCACTTGCTCACTGTTTGGGTTCATTTCAACGTGTTCCCATTCGATTGTCCTTGGAGACATTTGTGTTTGGATCGAACAAAGGAGATAAAAAATGACAGGAAATGTTTGTTCTGGGTGTATCTGTGTAAATCTGCTTGCAGCAAAGATGTTATTGCAGCCCTCCACTACAGCGCTGAGTTCATGAGACAGGAGTGGTTGGACACAAAGTGCTGCGCAAATCCTCTTCCCTGGAAAAGCCCTTACCAAGCTGCATCCACAGCAAAAGGTAGTTTCCAGGGCACTGGCTTTTGACATTTCCAACACTGGAAAACTGGAGCAGGAATTAGAGCAGTGAGACAGATCTGTATCACAACCTGCTTGGACAGGACTGGGTTTGCAGTGCTTGGGGACTGTTCCCGTCTGCGGTGCACAGGGATCCTGATGCAGCACACAGATGCAGTGATGGTGGATTTACAACATAAAACTTCACATGCTTTCTGATGGTTATAAGTAAATACTGTTTCTTGAAATCACTCAGTGCAATCCTAAAGGTAGAAAACCCCAAGTGTGTGAAGCACAGCCCCCACTGGAGCTTATTAGCTACTTCTGTTGATGCTACTCAGATATGATTAGAGTGAAACAAGTTGGAAAGCATTCCTATAAATGCATTTTTCAAACCCTCTAGGGCTCTTCATTATCTGTTTTTGGAAGTTATCATATCATATAAACCAGCAATTTTTATAGCTGGGTTTAATAAATTTTATGTGATCAAAAATAGGCTGTGTTGTGCTTATGTCTCCTTCAGCTTATGGCTTTTGTGCAGAAAAGCATAGGGCACAAATCACAACCGAACTAATCACTGCAAGATGTATTCAAGAAACAGTTTACCCTACTTCAGGCCAAGACTGGCTTGAAGGGAAGATATTAGGGCATTATTCCCAGTATCCATATGAAAGACTGCACTCTTTCCTTGACCACAAAGACATTATATGAAGTATATGTATGGGTACAAGGAAAAAGAAGATGAAATACTGACTCAGGCACATAATATCTGGTCTGTGTTTGCAATGGACCTGAAAAAATGGCTCAAGAGGATGGTCCAAAATGACTTGAGTGCTTTCAGACGACTCCTGCTTTCCTGTTGTGTGTGCAGGTCAAAAGCTTCAGTGCTAAACTAGTGCACTGGATTTCCCACACAGCGATCTCCTTTCCTTTGTGGAGTCCTCTCCTGGCTAAAAGATAGCTCCTGTGCTTGCAAAGCGCAGGAAGGAATGGAAAGATGGAGTCCCAATGCTGGGCCATGCAAAGGAACTGAACTGGAACCAAACCAGATTACAAACAGCACACTGACCTGTGTAGATGCTTCTTATTTCTGAGTGAAATGCAACTACAGCAAGTAGCAGCAAACACATAGAACCTAAGCTTTCTAGCACCGAATGTGAGATGCAAATCGTACTTCTGAAGAAAGTGAAATCTATTTTAAGGCATTATCCACAGATATAGACATAAAACAAACAAATCACAGTAACACAGTGGGTGAAGATCAGGAGAAACATCTGTTCTTCACAACTATCTCAGCCTCAAGAGCAAGACTGGAACATGGACATGACATTGTCCTGTTTTGTGTAGCAGTCACCTGTAAGATGGCCAGTGCATGGACCACGAGAAACCTTCCTCTGTGTTGCTTCAGCCTGGAAAATGCCGGTTTTCAGATTGAAGTAACTGAATCTCCAGCTCAATGCACTTGGTCAGTAACGGGACGTGGCTCATTCCCCTCAGTGAGACTCAGACCTGTGGGATAGACCCAAGGCGTCCATCCATGGTCCACTGCTCCACTGTGTCCTTCCCACAACCGGTACATGGTGCAACAAGCCACAGGGACCTTTCTGAGGTTTAACCTCAGAGGACACCTTGTCCTAGAGAAGGTTTGCTGCAGGTAAAGGCTGTCTCATGAGAGGCATTCTCTCCGCACACAAACTGAGTGCGCTCAAGACCAGTCTCAATGTAGCACCTTAACTTTATAAAGGCACAGCTCTCCTTCCTGTCTTCTTCCCCTCATTCTCTCTTGCAGTCACCAACAAATCCCATTTGAGGAGCCAGCTGGGACACTACAAGGGAAATCCCAAGAGGCTGTTTCCTAGGAGGGAGTACAGACTGGGGCACCTCTGCGGTCACCCTCATCTAAAGAGCACACACTGCTCTTCAGAGCAGCAGACCGAAACCTGGGAGAAGTGTTAACCACCTCATTTGAATGCAAAGGGCCTGGCCCAAATAAAACCAGGATCTGCTTTTAAATCCCTCAGCTCCTCATTTATGACTGAGGATACTCTTTGTCTTGTATTCTACTTAGATGACAGATGCTCCCCTGCCTGCCCTTAGCTATACACTGTGGCAGTTCAGGCCAGATTTCACTCACCAGCAGCACAAGAGGCATGTGTGCTTTCCCAAAGGGGAGACAAGAGCTCCTGAGCATTTCTGCTCCTCCGAACCTTGCAGACAAACTGACACAAAAACCTCATTACTGGGGACATATTTTACCTCCTGCAAAGGGTGAAAGAGGCCAAGTGCAGAGAGAGTTAAAAACCCAAGCGCAGCCACCCCCCCTCCATCCCTGCGAGCTCACTCAAGCCTAAAGCATTACAGAGATCACCCACTGTGGGGAGCTACAGACCACAGTGCCCTCGACTCACCCACACAAATAGGATCAAGGGGCTTTAATAGAGCAGGTAGGAGCGGGATGTCTGGGATTCCTCCTGGAGAACGTGCAACAAACGCAGTGGTGAACAGAGAGTCACAGAGATGGGGACCCACATGCCAGCACCCTGAGAAAAGGGCTGGCAGGTCCCACATCGCTTGTCCCTCTCAGAGCAGCAGGTAGCTGATGCCTTGGAGGAATGCAAGCCTTCCGCTCCTTCAGAAATGCTCCTGCCTCTTTGTGTGCTGCTCCCGAGAGAGGAATTCCCTTCCTGACCCCCAGCAGGAGATCGGTTTAGGCATGTGCACAGAGGGACATCCAGCTATGCCAGCCAAAACAGGCTTTCCTAAATCCTTCATGTTGACATCAGGTCGTGAGCTGATGTCTAGGAAAGGAATCCATTTGTGTTAAACTACTGCCTGAGTGGAAAAGCTCGTAGCTTTAAACAGATGACCCTGGTTCACCCAGTAGAGAGCAATGGGGGAAAAGTAAGTAACTGTTAGGTGAACACTTGAGTGATGTGAGGCAAAGCAGCAGGAGGATTTCAACATGAGCTGAATGCAGAACTAGCACCTGGAACCAGACACGAGCTTTTGGGTCCCAACAAAAAGCCATCACAGACAAGTGATGCTGCAGCAGAGAAAGCCACAGAGGAGTGGCAGCAAGTCAGCCATAAACAGAAGAGAAGATGCTGCTCCTCAAGACAGCTCCAGGGCTGACCTGCATGGGAAGATTTAGCTCGAATACCCACTCACCTACAAGGCTCTGGGGTGCACCAAGACACTGACTTCCCAAAGGTCAAATTCTCAATAAGCAGCAGCGTGAAGAAAGCACAAGGAGCAGCCTGTTTCTCGAATTCCAGCGAGGACAAATCCAACCCACTGGCAGTGAAGCAGCATCCGATGGTGCCTGATTCAGCTCTCCTTGGGACTGGATTTGTGCTGCCAGGCTGAACCTCATCGAAGCCGTTCAAAGAAGGTTGTTTTGGTTCTTCCCCAACACACCCTCAAACTGCTGGTTTTCCACCTTTTAGTTTATTCATAAAACAATAAAGTCCGGGTGCACGGAGCACAGACCTGATAAACAACAGTTGCTCCCTGTGACATTGCTAATGAGAGAAGCCTCCCTTTTTGGCACAGAGGTTGAACCAAGTTTACTTACAAGGTTGTTTGAGTTGGTTTGCTTAGATTTGTAGAGGCCACAAAGCATACAAAAAGCATTCAGAGATACAGCAGTGAAGACCTTAGGATCCCCAGAGCTTAGCAGGCTGAGTAAGAAAGTACTTTTCCACAGCAGGTTATATAAAATCCTTCTTCCCTGTATTTTCACTGAATTGCCTGTGTTTTCACTCACACACACAGTGGGCAACTGGGAAAAACCCAATGACTCAGCAGAAGCACTGGAGCACTGATGATATGTAACACAGAAAATGAGGACAAATTGCAATCAGTCCCTCCCCTCCACCTGCCCTACGGCCTCTCTTGTCTATCTCCTATTCCCTCTGCTTTAAACCCTCTCCATCTGCATCGGATTCTGTTAGATCATCTGGGGACATCAACTGCTTGTACTTTTAAGAGGTTTGGTTCATACAAGTGAGAGAAAAATGGCCAAACAACAAAGCTGCATTCCATGGTTGCTCATTACTTCAGAAAGGGTGAGCACTGTAGAACAAAGAGCTTTACTTTAGACATCTTGGTGGACTGCACTGCAGCATCATACCACCAGCTCAAAGCCTCTCTCACCCACTGTGGGAACAGCTTAGAGCTTTACTATTGAGTACACAGAGCCTAAAATAGGATGCCTGCATTCCAGGCAATAGCTGAGGAGTTCTTAAGTAAACAGTCTTAAGGAAAAGTTGATGAAAGGAGACAACAAATACTCAGTTTAAATCTATGGGCAGTGCTGTTTGTGTTTATGACATGCTGCAGCAATTCCTCTTTTGCTCTCGCCCATTTACTTCTCCCACAGTTCTGTGATGAGTTTCCCTGGATCACAGAAGACATAATAGATATTTATGTGCAGGATGGCCCCAAAGTCAGAAAACCCTTGCGCAGAAGCACACATTAACTTCCCATTAGCTTCATCCAAACTGAATGCGTGCCAACATGAGGCCACACTTTACAACTCACTTTGGGTTTAACTAGCACTAGTGGGTTTTAATCCATAAATATATATAGGCTGGGGATGCATTAACTGTGAAATTCTTAGTTAGAACAAATGGTTGCCTAAGAGTCATTATTCTCTCAATGGCAAAAGGCGTTTCAGCAGGACACATACCCAGGTTTCAAATGAAAACCAGAACTGATGACCTTGCGTTGTTAAAGGAGTTAAACTTCATGTGTGCCATGCATTTAGAAAACCCCTCTATTTTCATATCAAATGTGGCCAGAGCGGATGAAAAGTGACAACAAATCACAGGTGAGATACAGTACAGTCAGTAGAGTGACACTGTGAATCTTCTAGATGTTAAGGCCCTGCAGGAACTGCCTTTCTGGAGACTTTGAATACAACTCTAATATACACATGAACATTGAGCATCTGTATTTTCACCTTTAAAAGCAAACACTGTGGAACTGGCAGAACATAATCTTATGCCTTAAGGAGAGCACACTCAGATGCAGCAAAGCAACCCATGGATGCTGTCAAAGCAAAGTCCTCCAAATAACCCAAAGTGAGAGTGGGCTGTTGGGAGGAGTAATTTAGGACACGACTTGGTGTCGAATCCAGCATATACATTACTGTACTGCGTGTGAAGTCTGAAATGACTGCAGCAAGCTCCACAAGGCAAACCCAGTTAAGACTGGTGTGCATTTAAACACTCTGGGTTTTCGGAAGGCTGCAAACAGGAAAAATCACCTTAAAGCCAGAAAAGATGGTGACTGAATAACACAGGATAGTGTAAGTTACACAAGGTCAGGAAAGCAGAGAGAAGTCCAGTCTAGGGCATCATCGGGGACCAGTGTGCTCCCAGAGCCCAGACACAAAGGGAGGAAAGGATAGACTCTTTCAATACACATTTAATGCAAGTCCTAATGCAGAATTCCTACTGAAAAGCCTGCAACAAGAAGCGTAAGAGGACAGCAAAAGAAGGACACATCATCCTATCTACAGCAGGCCAAGTCTCACCCCGAGCGGCCACAGGGTACCAGGAAGAGCAGAGTCAGCTCTTTGGCAAACCTGTGTGAGGAGGCTGGGAGAGAAGTCAGCTGCAGGGAGCAAGGACACCACCACTGAAAAGGGAGGATGTTTGCTTCCTCTCTCAGGCTGAGAGTTGGGAAAGCACTGATTTAGGCACTGGTGGGACAACCAGCAAACCCTTTCAGGTCTCTTTAGTGGGTGAGAAACCACTGCCTGAAGGCAAAGAGCAGGAGTGTGAAATCAGCTGCTGACCCTGAAAACACTGTCTCATTCCATCATTCATAAACTAATATGGTTAAACTAAATGTCCTGGGAAGAAATAAGCCATCTGAAGGACACAATGTATAGGGTAGTTTGGGCATTCAGTATTTGGGTAAGTTTTTTAAGTTATTTCATGGGCATCTTGCAGAAATATCCATTTCTGTGACTGCATGTGCAGCAGAAGTAGTGCATTATTGAGTGTAGGAGTTGGTAAGTACCTCAGACACCTAAATCTACTCAAGAGTCTTTACTTGCCTCTTAATTACAAAGGCATTGCCCTGGGACAAGACAAACACATTTCTTTGCCAAATACAACCAACCTGAACATTCTGATGATTGCAGGATTTCTTGTTCTAGCAATTTTCACGGTCTTCAAGCACAAGCATTTGTAATTGTTGCATTATCTACATCAACACTTTAATCCATAAATTCAAATTAATTAGTTAAGCTCGGGATCTTGCCTAGCAGCATTTCCTGCTCAGTGATTCGGATCAGCGTGGGCTGATCCTTATTGGAATGCCTGAAACCTTTAACTGTATCGCACGTGAACACAACAGGAGTTTATGTTCATGGCAGCAATTTAATGTCTGCTCCCCTTTAATGAAGTAAGTCCTTTAAGTGACTCCCAGAGAAGTGAACAGCTTTAATACTTCAGCCCATACGCCTATCAGGAGTCCCTTCACTGATCAGCATAAACCCCAATACTTCTGCAACAACCCTCATAGCAAATAAGTGTCAGCAGCAGTTGGGCTGGTTTGGAAATGAGCACTGCTCTTCCTCTGGCAACAGTTAAGGGAACCGTTTCCTAGTTCTCATTAAAAACCTAATTTTGATATCCCTTATCAGCAATACCTGGAGCAACCCCACTGATGTTAATAACACAGCATCTGGGTAAAATCAGGCTAAGTGAAAACAAGGACTCAGGACTGCAGGCAATGAAAGTCTGGCGTCTATCTCTATCGGATCCAAGCTGGGCCTGGCTGATGTAACTCTCATGTGTATTCATGAAAAACAAGTCTGTACAATGCAGGAGAGGTACCAAGGCAACCTGAAAGAGCGCCCACTGAAACGTTTGTTGGCTGCTTCTGATCTCGTCATCCTTTATGCACCCAGGGAATGCAAATGGCTTTAAATGGTATTCCCCCCCTCAACACAGGCAAACTTGAAAATGCCTTTCCTCTCTTCCTTCTATTGTGGCAGGTCTGTAGCATCTTTCAGGAGTCTACAAGCAATCTGGGAGCTATATATTCACCTGCATGAAAGAGCACAAATTACTGTTTCCACATTCCGATCTCAGTGGACCCAAAGCTGCTTCACTCCGCAAACAGAGCAGCAGAGCACTTGGTCAGTCACTAATGGGGCTGCGGCTTCTGAGCAGAGCTATGTTATTTCCGGCCAGTTTTCTAGCAGAAGCAAGTAAACTCAAGTCTTTTTAGATCCATTTGCTTAGATACAACGTGTGTCTCCCTAAAAACACCCCTGAGCAATATTCGGGAGTTTGTAAATTGTCATTAATTTTGAGTTCCTGTGTCGAAGCACTTTGTGTCTGACTCTCAGATGCTTGACTTCATGAAGCTCTGGAGATGGCCAGAACTTCAGAGACAAAATGAAAACAGAATCACAGAATGGTTTGGGTTGGAAGGGACCTTAAGATCATTCAGTTCCAACCCCCTGCCATGGCCAGGGACACCTCCCACTAGAGCAGGTTGCACATACAGTGATACTACAGACTCTCTGCTCACCTTGTTGCTCTTGATATGAAGAACTTGTACTAGCTTTGAGTCCTTTAGCTCATTGTTCCTTCCTTTTGCTTTCTACTTTTCTCTCTGCTTTTGTCAGAGATCAGGATCCTTTCCATCTTCCGCCCTTGGGTATGCTTTCAGCTTTTTGAAGACTGCCTTCCCATCATTCCATAACCTAGTTCACTTTGCTGTTTAGCCCATGCCTGCTCCCTTTGACCACTTTCTAAGTCCTTATTACAAAGTGATACACACTAGTGATTCTGGTGTGGTATTTATCAGCATCTCCATACCTCCTTTTGTCAATGTTCCTCATACACACACACTTAATCTCATAGAAGATAAGCACAACAGTTGTGGATGATTGGCCTTTTTATCTCTATAGGGACACTGAATCTAAAATATCTTATAGCCACCAGTCCAAGCAGCACTTAAACTGAAACACTTTCAGCCAGATCTGGCACCTGATGCCAAGTCAAGGGCTGTATTTCCCTTTGTGGCACATCTTCATCAGCTCCTGTAGGACAGAATCACTGACAACATCTCCCCATTTCACCTCAGGGCAAAAATAGACAACAAGAAGCAACAGATATGGTGGTAACAGGATTTTCCACAGACAAGAGTCTTCTCTACCCCTGTGACCTCTGTATATGCAGTTAGAGTCACAGTCCCGGTAGAAGAGCCAGTTGTAAGGATCCAATACTGTATTCTTCCTATACAGACACAGGATTTCAATCCAGGTTGCACAGAACCCCTGACAACTCCATCTGCCTAACCTGACCTTTAAACTATTGGTGGGGGGGGGTGTGTGTTTGTGAGCTCAAGTACAAATCCATGTCCAGACTTGCCCCATGTTGTGAATTAAGTCTTTCCAGATGGCAGGCAATACCTAAATGTTGGAAGTACAGTTGTTCTGCTCTCTCTCATCCCCAAAACCAGCCAGTGACAGGTCTTCCTAATGGCTTTTAATGACACCATGAAATCATACATACACAAAAATGTTTTAAAATAATAATTCTTTTAAAGCCTGAAACACTGTTACAAAATAGGGATTTATGTTTTGTATGGAACTGCTCTTTGGAAGGAGTTTAACTCAGTGCCTGTGAGAGATGAGATGGCAGCAGCTATGTGTCTGCCTGGCTTTGACATAAAGCACAGGCAGGAGATGCTATTCTCAGAGGTACTCTTCAGACCCTTGCAGCACTACACAGAGCACATGGACTCTCATCTTGAGTGTGACCCAAATATTCCTAGTGGGAAACAGGTCAAGCCCTGGCTCTAGGTTTGAAATGAACCAGAGACCTTGGTGTATGGAAACAAGTTGTCAAAGTACTTCTTGACGTCCAACTTATCTGGGAAGACCCAGCTAGCAAGAGCAACGTCCTTGCTCCTCACTGCTTCAGAGATGCTATGTGGATGTGCAGAGGGTTTGAGAGCTCTGTGCTAAAGAATAGGGAAGGAGAAATGAAACAAGAGTCCTCCTTGGCACAGATTAAAACCAAATACACCTTCTGCCAGAAGCTGTAGTTTAATTTTGGCCTTGCTTTAAAAATAAACACCACAGAACATTAAAATCCTACATTTTATATCTGTTAGGCAGCAACAAAGTATTAATGCCAAGCTAAAGAAACAAACCAAATTATTTGCTATTATCTAGAAATTAATAGCTAGAAATAAGCATCTTCAGCCCCTTAAGCTCCTGGCTTCAACCCCAAAGACACAGATGCTCCTGTAGCTGTCCAGGGCAGCAAACCCCCAAGCACTGTAACCCAGTTCACTGAAGCAGAATCCCCCTCAGTTACGTGGGCACGTCCCAGAGTCACAATTTAGAAAGGGAGCTCCAGCACTCACCTGGGGCTGCCTCTGCTCAGAGCAGTGCAGCTGCTCAGGATTCTCCCCATCTACTCTGCTTGCCTGAGACCCCCTCTGCAGTCCTGAGTCCAGCTCTGGGGCACCAGCACAGGCAGGACATGGACATTCTTGAGCAAGGCCAGAGGAGGCCATGGAGATGCTGTGAGGGCTGGAGCAGCTCTCTCTGGAGCCAGGCTGAGAGAGCTGGGCTGGGGCAGCCTGGACAAGAGAAGGCTCCTGAAGGGGAGACCTGAGAGCAGCTCCAGTGCCTGAAGGAGCTTGCGACAAGGGCCTGTAGGGACAGGACAAGAGGAGTGGCTTTAACCTGACAGAGGGGAGACTGAGCTGAGCTCTTAGGCAGAAGCTCTTCCCTGTGAGGGTGCTGAGGCGCTGGCACAGGGTGTCCAGAGAAGCTGTGGCTGCCCCATCCCTGGCCGTGTTCAAGGCCAGGTTGGACACAGGGGCTTGGAGCAACCTGCTCTGGTGCAAGGGGTCCCTTCCCGTGAGTCTGTGATTCTATGGTCACACCTCCTCAATAGTTTGCAAAATCCAGATGGTTTTGACAGAGCAAAGAGAATAATGGCACTTGAGCACAACCCTGACCCCTAAATGCANTCTTGGAGCAACCTGCTCTGGTGGAAGGGGTCCCTTCCCGTGAGTCTGTGATTCTATGGTCACACCTCCTCAATAGTTTGCAAAATCCAGATGGTTTTGACAGAGCAAAGAGAATAATGGCACTTGAGCACAACCCTGACCCCTAAATGCACACTTCTCAGAATAAAAGGATGGAAAAAAGTATAAGGATGAAAATTTTTATATAACCAGAGTAAAATCAGCTTTGTTGTGGGGTTTTTTTGGTAAGTCAATGACTAGGAACACAGACAATGCTCTGCAGGGTCACCTGAGCCAGGCCTGCCCGATCCCATCCTGCTCAAGCTCTGCACTGACACTCGCTGACCAAAGGTGTGCATTTGTTCAGCTGCCTGAAGGAACCAAAGCCAGGTGCTCTTGATCTTCAATCACTCCCTCTCCCATTCCCTGCTTCTCTTGTGTGGCAGAAGACAGCAGAATGGGTGTCTCGTTATCTGAATCAACCATAATAAGCACAATGAGAGCCCAGGTCCCATATTCTGTACAGCTCAAAACAACATCATTACAGGAATACTTTTATTTATGAATTTCTCCATTTGTATATTCCCCTTTTGCCTCACTTTTCAACAACTGGGTTATTAAACTCAGCTAGTTGTGTTCAGTGAGTTCATCTCTGCCTGCTAGGACCCTTAGAGGAGGCTGGATTTTGTTATTTAAACCTTACTTCCTCCTTTCCTATTCTGTCTTTCTAAAGGGAAATATATATAGATATATATATATATCTCAGTTCCCTTCTCCTTCCACATTTTAAACTCCCTTTTCATTAGTCTGGCTTCTTAAGTCTGACCTTGTAAAATAAAAGACCATGCAATGAGGTAATGGAAACAAGAGCAAAAACCAGCAGGTGGCCTTTTATTGTACTTAGTGACGAAAAATTAAACTGCCTTAAAAAAGAGTAAATGAAAAACCTGAGCATTTTCCTATTTCTTCTTAACCAAAAAATGAGAAAACTTTGAACCCAATTTTCCACTGAAGGTTTTTGAAAGATACTTTTGTAAAGGAAAAAGTTTTAAACATCAAATAAATGAATCCCCAAAGCAAAGTCTCACCTTAGAACCTTGGGGACAGACGGTTTACAGTGACAGGACAAGGGGGGCACTGGCACAGGGTGCCCAGAGAAGCCGTGGCTGCCCCATCCCTGGCAGTGTTCAAGGCCAGGTTGGACACAGGGGCTTGGAGCAACCTGCTCTAGTGGAAGGGGTCCCTGTTTATCACAGGGAGGTTGGACTTGCTGACCCAAACCATTCCATGACTCTATGAATTGAAGGGCTGTTTCTAGCTATTCCTATTCACAAANTTATCACAGGGAGGTTGGACTTGCTGACCCAAACCATTCCATGACTCTATGAATTGAAGGGCTGTTTCTAGCTATTCCTATTCACAAAGACATTGGGTTGATCACTTATCCAGCACTATCAGCCCTGGAAGAGTTGACTACTAATTTTCAGCTGATTCCCAACTTCTAAGTTGGGCAAAGAGGAGATTGAGAGCAGCCCTGAGGAGAAGGACTTGGGGGTGGTGGTCGATGA
>NDXB01019437.1:562-14603 GCA_002631895.1 Agapornis roseicollis
TCCTCTATTAGAATAACAAACATGCCTGGAACTGGCAGGCTGCTTTCTGAGAACGGTGCTGCTGGGGAGGTGGATCAGGACCTGAAGGTTTACAGGGGGTGCTTAGGGAGGAGAAGGGGCCAGACTGGGATGAACAGAGGAGAGTGAAAAGATAAGAGCAATTAAGTCAGTGGGGCAATAGATGTCAAGACCTGCTTCTGAAGAGATGGGGGGGAAGGACCCACTCCAGTCCTCTTTGGGAGCTGGTCTTGACAATAGGGAACACTGTTGGCAGCAGTATTTGTTTCTATTTTTGTTGTTTAATCTCCTTTTGATGTTCTTTTAACCTGTTTCGCACCGTTTTGCTTTCACTCCATGCACTGAACGTTTTGTCATTCTCATTTACGGTGTTTCTATACAGATTAGGTCTGTATGCAGTCCCAAAACGTGGCCCAAACCCCTGGAACAAGGCAGGTGGTGAACTGGTTTGTTGGGGTGTTACAGGCTTTTTATCTTCTTCTATTAACTTACTTTTGTCAAACTCTCATTGTCCATCTCCAAGTTGAGGCTCAATCCAGTATCTCATTGGGACTGAGCAGAATGGCCTTGCCTGAGAGCACATTATACATCTGCATTAACCCCAGAGTCACCCGCGTTGGCCGCAGCCATGGTTGTGGAGGAGAGCCCACGCTCTCAGCTATCATTTGAAGGGGTGACAAATGGTCTTTTATAGCTCCTCAGGAGCCTGGCTTTGTAATATGAATGTCACTGCCTCAAGGAACGAATGTGAATCCATCAATTTGCAGGGCTGTAAAAGTGAGGGGATGATGATGAATGGGGGGTGATATCGGCGCAGGGAAAGGACATGTCCAGCAGTGTAACTGTCGAGAGTTTATGAAGCTCTGTGTCTGTTATCAGTGTGACCATCAGAGACCATCTACCATGGTAGATTTTTACCCCAAGTCTCTGTATCTTTGATTCCAGAATCATTTAGGTGCAGTGATGCTCAGCTGTTGTGTAATTTGAAGGTGATACCTAGCATTATTTTTAAGTGTATACAAATCTACAGCTTGATTTTTAAGCTTAACTGGTGAGGAAAAAAAAAACTTGTGCAAAGCTTTATTCTTTTTTCTAAGCTTAATGTATTCTTTTTTGCTGTAAAGCTTAGTGCCTATGTCATGCAGCTTATAATAAAGTGTCTGTATCCCTTAGTTATCAGTATGTACAGGAAGAAAGATAGATAACGGTGCAGGATGTTTCTAGACCCAAATCTTATGTATTATTTTCTTAGTGCCTTGCCTCCTCCCAGCTACATATTTCTTGGTCTCATTGCAAGGAGACTTTGCTAGTAGGGTGAAAAGCTTAGGGTGAATAGCTATACTTGCATGCGTGTGTTAGTTAGTTCAAGAGTGTTTCAAAGGCTATTAGACAACACAAGAAATCCTCAACATGCTTAATTCCAGTGCACTGGAGGTACATTGTAATCTATAGAGAAAGAGTGAGTGGTTTAAGTCAGTTTGAATACAGCCCAGGCTGGGTCTCTGGATAAACTGGGCTTGTAAATCCAATTCATACTAAATGGGATGGGTTGTTCCATTGGTAAAGACTTTACTACAAGGTTAGTGTAAGCTGTATAACAGAGTGGGGAGAAGGAAAACAAGGTGCTGTATGTATAGAGTGAAATGTCTTTGTAGGAGAAGATCTGTGATAGATGGAAGAAGGCTTTGAGAGCCCAAGGACTACAGAACCAAGCACTGTTTGCTCCTCCCTGGCAAACCTTCATGAGGAATCTCTGTATACTTATACCTGAGGGGTTTAGTTTTCCTTTCCTAGTGATGTTTATATACATGTAGAAGAAGTTGAAGAGGTCAAGCTATAATCTGGGGTCAGCTACAGAAAAGGAAAGATGTTTTTCCCTAGTGATGAATTCATTGGATCTTTCTAATTGAGGCGTTGTGCCAAATATCCAGGTTCTTGCTCCTTTTTCTTACATTAATTCTATATTTCACAGCCCAGAAAGCAACCATATCCGGGGCTGCATCCAAAGGAGCGTGCCCAGCAGGTCCAAGGAGCTGATCCTGCCCCTCTGCTCTGCTCTCGTGAGACCTCACCTGGAGCATTGGGTGCAGTTCTGGTGTCCTCAGCATCAAAAGGACATGGAGCTGTTGGAACAAGTGCAGAGGAGGCCACGAGTATGATCAGGGATTGGAGCATCTCCCATATGAGGACAGGCTGTGAAAGTTGGGGCTGTTCAGCCTGGGGAAGAGAAGGCTGCGTGGAGACCTCAGAGCAGCTTCCAGTATCTGAAGGGGGCCTATAGGGATGCTGGGGAGGGACTCTTCATTAGGGACTGCAGTGACAGGACAAGGGGTAACGGGTTCAAACTGAAACAGGGGAGGTTTAGATTGGATCTAAGGAAGAAATTTTTTGCTGTGAGGGTGCTAAGGCACTGGAATGAGTTGGCCAGGGAGGTTGTGAGTGCTCCATCCCTGGCAGTGTTCGAGGCCAGGTTAGACAAAGCCTTGTGTGCCATGGTTTAGTGTGGGGTGTCCCTGGTTATGGCAGTGGGGTTGGAACTGGATGATCTTAAGGTCCTTTCCAACCTGAACTATTCTATCATTCTATAGATAAAAAAATGAAAATTAAAAAAAAAATCTGTTTTAGGAAGCTGCCAAAACAAATTATCCCCTATATACAGAATTAAAAAATCTCAGGAATTCCTCCTTATTATCAGGAAAGCTTTTCACTTGCTGCCTGTACAGAGATCATCGGTTGCTTTGGTGCTTTCTTATAACAGAATCACACAATCCCAGCCTGGTTGGTGTTGAAGGGACCTCAAAGCTCACCCAGCTCCAACCCCTGCCACGGGCAGGGACCCCTTCCACTGGAGCAGCTTGCTCCAAGCCCCTGTGTCCAACCTGGCCTTGAGCACTGCCAGGGATGGGGCAGCCACAGCTTCTCTGGGCCATCACCCTGTGCCAGCGCCTCAGCACCCTCACAGGGAGCAGCTTCTGCCTAGTACCCTGATCACTGGAGTAGAATCATTCAAGTGACTCCTTTAACCCCCTTTAGAGGTGTTTTTGGTGGTGAATTACCCTCACAATCAGTGTTTTACTGCCAGAGGCAGTTTTACAGGCGGGGGTAGTAGGTCTTGCTGCGTTTAACCTCCCCCGACTGCTGCAGAGCACAGGGTGTTAGGGAGCTTGTTACTAATGCAGTGTTTCTATCTGGTGGATTTTCCAGCTTGCATCAGCATTTTCCTATTTGGGTTAAATTTGTTGTTCCTCTTTTATGATACTAATTCTTTTTCAGTTTTGAGCAAAGGAAAATCTTCTCCCCCCTGCCAAGAAACCTTAATCCTCTGTTATGCATGAGAAGTTGCAGATAGCTTATTCAGGAGGGATTTGATTTTCTCAGTGCAGAAGAAGCCCATGCGTTAACACTTTCAGCACGGTTCGTGGTGATGCTGAAGCTGTGCCTGGGGTGGCAATCTCTGCCTTCCTGCAGCACTTATTGGGATGTTTGGGGAGTCCCAGGGATGCAGACACTCTGCATCCCAGGGATGCTGCGCATGTGGACAGGCTTGAGTACCTGCATCCCTGGGATTCAACATGGGCTCTGAGAGCTGCCTCCACAAACCACGCTGCAGGCTTGGAGTTTTACCTTTCTAATAATTCAGAGGCTTGATAGTTCAATAGGAAATGCAGTTGCTATTTATTTCTTGAGCCTCGAGGCTGTAAAGAGCTTTACTATCCCTTGAAATTTGCATTGGTAACGATCTGCTTTTGAGATAAATGGCTTATTAGCAGGCCTAGAACTTCATAAGGGATGAGAAAATTGGGTACTTTCCATGTCCCAAAGCTGCTGCTGTTAATTCATAATTTTATAACTATATAAATTTAGTTATGTCAAGTAAATACATCTGATAACATAGTGAATGTCACAGGCAAAGCGAAACCCCCAGCGCTGGTGGCAGATGCTACAACATGTATGTAATACAGGACCTGCTGTTGCTTTAGTTCTTAGTGCAGGGGAGCTGGGAGAGCAGAAAGCTGACATCTGTCCCTGAGACAGCGATGTCTTTCAGATAAATAATTGGAGTATCAGGCTTTCAATGAATGCTCAGCAAGCAACTAATGCAAACCCAGATGTTACCCTCGAATCTCTGCACGCGTTTCCGCACACTGTTATTGCAATACACCAGCCACAGGGCAGGTGTTACATGAAATCATCTGGGGCGTAAGTTCAACATCTGGCAGGGCTCGCTTCATTAGGTTTCTAATTGTTTCTTATGCATTTAATTAGCTGAGTAGCCTGGCTGGTCAATGGGAAGTGCTTTTGGGTTCGAAGGTGGGGGGTGTCAGCAGTAGCACGCGGCCATCTGGTTCATTAACCTTTGAGTTTTGCTGCTCTGCTGCGACCGGTGTCTCGGGAGACTGCATACATAGATTGTATGAAGGGTGAATGGTACGGGGTAACTTCTAATAGGTAAAGTGTTAATGCTTCTGTTAAGAAAAATTATATATATATATACACGCACATGCACATTGAATCAGAATGGTTTGAGTTGGAAGGGACCTTAAAGTTCATCCAGTTCTGATATTTATATACATCATACATATAAATATATACATATTTATATACATCACACACACTTCCAAAGTGGAAGCTGCAGAGGGGAAAAAAGCCTAAAAAGAGTGTGGGTTTATGCCTGTTGTAAACTGCATGCTGTATTGAAGATACTGCTTTCTGTGAGCCCTTGGGATGTACGAAGTGAGCATGGCCCCCTGCTCACCTCCTGTGATGAGTGGCTTAGTTTGAACATCAAGGACTCCTGTTGCTCTAGCTTAAAACATAATCCTCAAAGTGACACTTACTGTGTTGCTCTCTTGTACTTTGAAGGACTCTGGTTCATGCTGTTGTCAGGGTTTGGATGCAGCAGCGACAGCATAAGGAAGCTGGATTCAAGCCCAGCCACAGGGGGGTATTTTCTGGGACAGACCATGGCTCGGTGGCAGTCACTCTTTGCTATTGCCAGCTCAGGATGTGGATGGTGTGTCCTTGCTGCTGACATAGGGGTCCATGCTGGACAAGAGGATGGACGTAGGTCACAATAGGAGTTGAGAAGAGGGTTGAGTGTGGTTATAGAAAATACTCTGTGCTTAAGGGAAGGGGAAGGCCTGGAGTGGGGGCCGTAGGGAATGAGGTCTCTTAAGGCATTACTTAGTTGGATGCCAGCCTGGTTTGGGTTGGAAGGGACCTTAAAGCTCACCCAGCTCCAACCCCTGCCACGAGCAGGGACCCCTTCCACTGGAGCAGCTTGCTCCAAGCCCCTGTGTCCAACCTGGCCTTGAGCACTGCCAGGGATGGGGCAGCCACAGCTTCTCTGGGCACCCGGTGCCAGTGCCTCAGCACTCTCATAGTGGATATACCTTCCTTTCTATATTAAACCTTCTTAATGTGTCAGAAACAAGTTCTCAAACATCCAGATGTCATGGTCCTTTCTGCTGTGTCTGAACACGTAGACAGGGCATGCACTTGTGCTTTTGTGCTTTCCCTTCCTTCCCTTCTCTCTTCCAAATCCAAATACTTTGCTGCTGAAGCACAAGCGTTTAATCTACCCATTATGCAGTCTATAATTCTCCTGTATGTATTTTCCATCATATATAATTAGTTTGTGTTTCCAATAAGCTATTTAAAATATTCATGGAGCTCTATTATAGGGGAGCATCCGTACGATGATATATTTTCTGCAACTGAAGAAGAAAAGGGCCACTGGGATGGAACAAAAGGCAACTTCTCAACTTAATTGTAAGATTTTATTGGTGTTTCACTCCACTGCTCAAGGGTTTCTCCTGCAAATCAATGGCAGGCTGCCTAATATATGTATGAGCCCAGGTTGAAAGGCATCACAGATTGATTTGCTGACAGCACACGGGGAAAGGTGACCCTAATTTGTGACTTTGGGCTCCAGCACGAGCCTGTTGGGAGAGAGGGATGCTGGCAACGGGCACAAATGGAAATGCAAATGTCTGTGCGTGCTGGAAAGGTTCTCTGGAGGAGTTTAGTAAAACGTAATTCAGTTGGGTTGTGGGTAGCAGTTGTTGAGTATTAAAGCTGTTAATGAGATTTAAAACCAGTCGAGGTGTTTTCCACCCCATGTTTGTTCCTGTAATATTCCATAGTGAAATCCTGGCACTTTATCGATGGCCAGTGTTGAATAGTTTGCTCAGTGCCCTGAAAACCTGAGTTGGATGAGTCTCTTTTCCTTCTCCCTCTTTCTGTGTCAATGACCTCACTCCTTTGGTGAGCTCGCAGGTAAATGAGTAAATAATGCAAAATAAAGCCGTGCTGCAGAGATCTTTCTTTATCTAAAATGAGGCCAAGAAGAAGGGGACAGACTCAACCTTCCAGTATCTGAAGGGGGCCTATAGGGATGCTGGGAAGGGACTCTTCATTAGGGACTGTAGTGACAGGACAAGGGGTAACGGGTTCCAACTGAAACAGGGGAGGTTTAGATTGGATCTAAGGAAGAAATTCTTTGCTGTGAGGGTGGTGAGGCACTGGAATGGGTTGGCCAGGGAGGTTGTGAGTGNAGATACCAACAGATGCATTAAAAAATTGAAAGTTATTCATGATTAAAATAATACCATTAAGCAATTGAAATGTCACAATGAAAACAAGGTTTTTATGGTGCACGTACTCTCTGGTCTGACTTCAGTATAGGCTGCACAGCTATTCTGCAATGCAAATGAATATTCCAGTGTTTCCTGTTCAAACTACCTGTGGATAGGCACATAATGTTCACCTTCCTTGGAAAGCAACAGATTGCCTGGATCAAAGGTTTTTGTCCTCATTTAAAATGTGATTCTTCACCTTTCGCCCAGGTTTCTTTGGTGCCTTGCTTTTCTCATAGGTATCGTGTTGCCTTATGACTGAATTAAACTTGGCTTACTTTCAGATAAACAACATATTTCATGTTGATTAAAAGGAATTCAAGATCATAGGTGTATAGATAGAAATCCTGAAAACGTCTTAGAAATGAGCGTTTACATGTCATGAAAGTATTCTTTGACAGTTATTTATATATAGCGGGGCTGTTCAGCCTGGAGAGAAGCTGTGTGACACCTGATAGCAGCCTTCCAGTACGTGAAGGGGCCTATAAGGAGGCTGGGGAGGGACTCTTGATTATGGACTGTAGGGCCAGGACAAGGGCAATGGCTTGAACCTGCCCGAACAGGGGAGACTGAGCTGAGCTCNCTTCTATAATTCTATGACAGTGAATATTTATGCAGTGAGAAACATGTGGATATGAAATGGGAATGTGAAATGCCTGTGGCATAGAACTTATGGTAGACAACGTGTACTTTTAGAATAATCCAATGGGGTTTTCTGTTTCATTTTCACTATAACCTTTTGTGCTTCATCTTATGACATTAATTCCATGGCCAGGTGTTGGGCAGCACTTCATGCTGGGGCTGGCATAAGCATCCCTCGGGACCATGGCCATGGTGGGATGTGTTGGGGCATGAGGGGTATGTGGTTGTGGCACCAATGGTCAGGAGACAGAATCTCTTCCATTCTGTGTGCTGCTCCATGCTGGTGTGTTGGCTTCCTGCTGACTCAGCACTAGAGTCCTGCCACTGCTGCCTCTCTTACTGGCTGTGAATTACAGCTCATCCTCTGGACAGTGTGGCCCAGGCTTCTTCACTTTCAAGCTGTAACTCATTAACTGGGTGCAATTTGGTCTGTGCTCATTATCTGCCTCTAAACTTTAAAGTGTCTTTTAGGATATAGCCTCTAATCTGGAATTTCTAGTGACTCGGGAAAGGGATCAACAGGGCAAATCGAGGTTAACAGTGAGAGCCTGGGCAATTTATCAACCTCCTCTGCCAGAAATGAGGCCTTCTCTTCCACACTGTCTTTGAATTAGATCGACTCTTCTTTGAACTATCCCAAAGCTGGGGTTATTCAAATGTTCATCAAAACATTGATATCATTGTCTCCTGTGCTGGGAAGGGCTGGCTTCTCACTGATTATCAGCTTTACTATACATAACATTGCATGACTGGGTCATGATGCTGCTAAGTGCAATCCAGAATGTTTTATTAACTGTTTAACTGTGTGCAGTTCTGGCGTCCCCAACATAAGGACATGGAGCTGTTGAAGCAAGTCCAGAGGAGGCCACGAGGATGAGCAGGGACTGGAGCATCTCCCATACGGAGACAGGCTGGGAAAGTTGGGGCTGTTCAGCCTGGGGATCCCCAACATAAGGACATGGAGCTGTTGGAGCAAGTCCAGAGGAGGCCATGAGGATGATCAGGGACTGGAGCATCTCCCATACGGAGACAGGCTGGGAAAGTTGGGGCTGTTCAGCCTGGGGAAGAGAAGGCTGCGTGGAGACCTCAGAGCAGCCTCCAGTATCTGAAGGGGGCCTATAGGGATGCTGGGGAGGAGCTCTTCATTAGGGGCTGCAGTGACAGGACAAGGGGTAACGGGTTCAAACTGAAACAGGAGAGGTTTAGATTGGATCTAAGGAAGAAATTCTTTGCTGTGAGGGTGCTGAGGCACTGGAATGGGTTGGCCAGGGAGGGTGTGAGTGCTCCATGCCTGGCAGTGCTCAAGGCCAGGTTGGACACAGGGGCTTGGAGCAAGCTGCTCCGGTG
The DNA here is from genome assembly GCA_002631895.1 of Agapornis roseicollis. Taxonomy (NCBI): domain Eukaryota; kingdom Metazoa; phylum Chordata; class Aves; order Psittaciformes; family Psittacidae; genus Agapornis; species Agapornis roseicollis. The sequence continues at coordinate 9,208 of NDXB01019437.1, forward strand.
GAAGGGGTCCCTGCCGGTGGCAGGGGTTGGAGCTGGAGGAGCTTTAAGGTCCCTTCAGCACAAATGAGGCTGGGATTCTGGGATTTTCAAACCTATGTGAAATTCCCCTCTGAGGAGAGGCTGGATGCTCTCTGGGTTTGTGCCTGCGGGCTTGCCGGGGTCGGGAGATGTTGTGTGAGTGAGCAGAGGCACCACAGGAGTCCACTTGGGGAGGCAGCTGAGGAGGAGCTGGAGGTTTCTCCCTTTAACTCCTTTTCCAGGACAAAACACTGAAACAATTAAATCCCAGTCCTGGAAACTGTTGGGAAGAAGTGCAGAGAGGGACCTGGCCTGTCAGAGCTGGCTGTTTCCCGTGACAGGGTAACATGCTGGTGGATCCCAGCAGAACCTGTACATGTTGTAGTGGGGTTTACCCCTGTCTCAAAGAGGTGATGTTTTCTCTGTTAGGAAAAGAGGGATGTGATGAAATCGCCGCTTCGAGAGCAGCTATTAATTAGAAGAGCTCTACCCTTAAGAGTGCNGGCCAGGTTGGACAGGGGGGCTTGGAGCAAGCTGCTCCAGTGGAAGGGGTCCCTGCTCGTGGCAGGGGTTGGAGCTGGGTGAGCCTTAAGGTCCCTTCCAACACAAACCAGGCTGGGATCCTATAAACTGTAAACATTCTATAATCTATAAACATTGTTTTCTAAGTTTCTTTCATTTTGCTGAAGAAATGAGCCATAAAGCTGTACTTTCAGATCCATATATGCATTTTGGAAATGACATGTGAATGTTCCCCTTTTTTTTCAGGGGTTACAGTGAACTTCAGTTGAGCACAGAGCAGTTCAAAACCCTGGAGCGCTGGATTTGCCACTGTTACTTTTTAAGATCTGTAGCTTTTTTGGGATGAATTTTGTTTGTGTATTCGAACCACTGATCCTTGCCTTTTGAGGCAGTATCTCAGAATTACTGAAGGGCTAAATTTTGCTTGGAGTCATCTATTTAGCTTGCTCAGATGTCAAGAGAGCTAAACTGAAGTGTTGTCCTTTATCGCTGCTGTTGCTGTTGAAGAAAACATGTCAGAACTGAGTGCCAAAGATGCTCTAGTAGGAGAAGGATATAAGCTTCACTTCAGCAGGTCATTATGTGTTATCATAGTGTTGTTCTGTTTTCTGAGCCAACAGGATATAAATATCCAGGAAGGAAAATACAAGGTCAAGTGTAAACCTCTCACATCAAAGGAGGCCATTCAGTGTTTTCCAGCCTTCCTTTGGCTGATCTTTGATGCAAAAACCATACTTCTTATTTTCATAATGCAAAACCAACCCCCCCCCCATTCTCAAACCAGTCTCTGAATTTACTGGGGCTAGGAATAGTGAAAGGTGGGAGTTAGGAAATGTGTGGATTGAGGCGTACCAAGGATGCAGGGATGGTACAGCCCCAGGGGCAAGAGCAGGGACTGACGCTGGCAATAATCCTTATGCCAGATATGCCTGGGCAGTGTTTTTGAGCTATACCTCTTTGATACAGCTGTAAATGTAAGTGAGGATGTGCCATGCTTAAATGTTGTGGGTATTTTCTTGTGCAGATAATACTTCAATGAATCTCAGACTATTGTGACACTCACATAATTATAGCTGCAATGGAAAGAGCTTGTTTTCTAAATATAATGATGATATTTAATCTGTCTCTCCACTTCTGTGGGGCAAGAAAAGCTCGCTCTCCTGCTCAGGCTTCTGGGTTGGTGAATGTGACTGCTGAGTGTGTAGGCAGCAGTGGAAGTCATTTGTAAACATGAAGGCTATACATAAATTTGATGTGGTGTTCTCCTACCCCATAGGAAAGCATAAAATACTGCATGGTTCTGAGGCTGGGCAGTGGAGCAGGTTGCAAACAGCACCAACCTGGAAGGGCAGGAGGTAGACCTGATGACTGTGTCACCATCCAGAGAGACTTGGACCCTCTGGAGACATGGAGCATCAGGAACCTGATGAAATTCAATAGGAACATGCCAATTCCTGGCCCTGGGGAAGACTGCAGCCTGCAGGAAGGCATGCCCTGCATATTTCAATCTGCTTTGGGACCTAACATCTGAAAGATGTCCTTTGGTGAACTAACATTACACATGCCTGGCTTTAGCCCTGTGTAATGCATTAGGATTTTAAACCTAGTCTTTTAAAGAGGAGCTCTTGCAGAACCGGCTGGCATTTCAAGTTTGGCCATGTGTGTGCAAATACTCATTGTGGCTTAATGGCTTTGCTCATTTTCAATAAATCAGCTTGTGGTTTTCCAGTGACGTTTCAGCCCTGCAAGCAGAACGCGTGTGTGCAGTACGCTGCTGCCGCGTATGAGCTGGCAGTAGAACCTGTGGGAAGGTTGGTGCTAGGAAGCTGCAAGGTCTGATTTTGTGCAGGGGAAACCTTCCACCTTCCCCCGCCAGCTCCTTCTGTTTTCTTCACATCCTTTGGGCAGTGCTGTAGGATGGCAGCTGCACAAAGATGGATGTAAGCGTTGACATGTCCCTAAGTGTTATAGGTTGGCTTTGCTGTCAACGCTCATGATTGCTTTTCCTGACTTTCTTGTTAACGGATTAATGCATTTCAGACAATTTGCACTCTTTGGCACAATTTTGGCTGTCCTGGATGCATAACATAGCAGGATGAAACATTGAATGGTCCAAAGCAAGAGATAACATAGCAATCGACATTCTGGAAGCAGTTCTAAACTGGATGAAGCACGCTCTTTTCTGAATATTCAGACAATATGAGCCTTGGGAAGGTTGCGCAGTTATCTTGCATATCTATGGGAAGATAGTCTGCCCTTGCTAAAGCAGTGTACAGTGGTATTTCCATAGCTGGAAGGTCTCTGTCACCCCATCACATCTCACAAACACAGTATTTGTGGCATAAATCTGTTGCTTTAAGCAGCAGTGAGTAACACGGATTGTTTTCCTTAAGGTTTTCAAGAAGAATCTCAGGGCGGTATTAGTAGTTCACAATAAATACCAGAGTTGACCAGAAAACCTATTCCTGTAGTGAAGGTTGCTGTTTGTATATACGTGACATTAAAACAGGACAAATCCCGATGGAAAAATGTAGTGAAGCCATCAGAATCAAATGAATTCCATGCTCTTGGCTGCCTGGTCTAATGATTTTCTCCTAAGACACAGCAGCTCCACTGCAGAGATTCCTGTGCTCTGGGTAAGTAGCACAGTTTTTGGAGGAGGCGGGGAAGCCACTGACCTAAATCCATGTTTATCTGAGAACTGTTCCATTACAAAGAGACTTTTAAATAACAGCAATTTTAATCTTAGCCCTCTAAATCTGTAGAGGTTTGAAGATCTTTAAGGTTACAGGGCCCAGTAAATTAGGATGGACTTTTCTTGCATTATCCGGTGTTTCTTACGCAGTTTCTTAAATAATCTTGCAATTTATCATTGGTTTGGATGCTCATGTATTAGTAATGTGAATTCAGCGTTAATGGCTTGAACCTGCCCGAACAGGGGAGACTGAGCTGAGCTCTGAGGCAGAAGCTGTTCCCTGTTTTCAGGTGCTGAGGCGCTGGCACAGGGTGATGGCCCAGAGAAGCTGTGGCTGCCCCATCCCTGGCAGTGCTCAAGGCCAGGTTGGACACAGGGGCTTGGAGCAAGCTGCTCCAGTGGAAGGGGTCCCTGCCTGTGGCAGGGGTTGGAGCTGGAGGAGCTTTAAGGTCCCTTCCAANGGAGCAAGGTGCTCCAGTGGAAGGGGTCCCTGCCTGTGGCAGGGGTTGGAGCTGGAGGAGCTTTAAGGTCCCTTCCAACCCAAACTGTTCCTTGCTTATTTATGTTTTTCTTAAGTGTTTTATATGAATATTCCAAAGGAGATGATTTTCTGTGTGTAAAGGTTCGGATTTCTTTAAGGCTCAGAAGCACCAGGTACAGAAACATGCTTTTCTTTCCTCATGAGATGCTGTCAATAATCCTGCTGTGCTATGAACAGTGATTTCTATTTCTTCCTAATGTTACTACATTTGTAAGCGGTATCTTCGCTGCGCTGCAGAGCTTGCAGATGTGCTGCCTGGTGTGTATTCTGCATTTCTTCCACTTGAACTCACTTGTCGCTGCCTGCCAGCTGCTGTCTCCAGTATGAGCAATACCCTTCCATAACCTACCTTTCCCTGGAGGGCCCCACGGCTGCTGGCTTGTGCTTTGGAGAAGGGGAGGCTGGAAAGGAGGGGAAAGAGCAATGATGGGAGGGTGCACAAAGGCCTTGTTTCTTCTGCTAAATGACAATACAAACCAGTGAGACTATCAGCTGTGCATTCTGCCATAGCCCAGCTTCTTCCCTGGGCAGGAAGAGCCATTTGTCGCACAGGGCAGGGCTGGAGAGGTTGGTATTTGTGAAGATGAAAATCAAATCAGATGATAATTGCAGCAAACTGTGCTGCCTGCGAAGGGTTTTCCACGTATCAAGGATGAGGATGGAGAGATTTTAAGGCCAGGCTGGACACAGGGGCTTGGTGCAAGCTGCTCTAGTGGAAGGGGTCCCTGCCCGTGGCAGGGGGGTGGAGCTGGGTGAGCTTTAAGATCCCTTCCAACCCAAACCAGTCTGTTATAGAATCTTAGAATCATAGAACAGTTAGGGTTGGAAGGGACCTTAAGATTATCCAGTTCCAACCCCCCTGCCATAAGCAGGGACACCTCACACTAAACCATGGCACCCAAGGCTTCATCCAACCTGGCCTTGAACACTGCCAGGGATGGAGCACTCACAACCTCCCTGGCCAACCCATTCCAGTGCCTCAGCACCCTCACAGCAAAGAATTTCTTCCTTAGATCCAATCTAAACCTCCCCTGTTTCAGTTTGAACCCATTCCCCCTTGTCCTGTCACTGCAGTCCCTAATGAAGAGCCCCTCCCCAGCATCCCTATAGGCCCCCTTCAGATACTGGAAGCTGCTCTGAGGTCTCCACGTGAATTGAATGGGAAGGAGCAGAGCACTGTGTGAGGCAGAAACTGGTTCCCACTGTTGCCCATGTATGGAGAAGAGGTGTACTTTTGTCATGTCACCTCAAGGAGGATAAGGAAAACCAATGCAGCCATCAGCCCTTCTTTTAGGAGCACTTTCTGTTGACTTGCATGAGAAATCATGAACTTGGGGAGCATTTTCACTCTGTAGCGGCAGGAGTTTACTTGTACTTTTACTTTGCACTTGAAATACTGAGAACTGCTCACAGATACCAGGAGTCACAACCCTCATTTTTGCCAATCTAATAAGTACAGCACACTATATAGCATGTGTTTTACTACTTGGCTTTATTTCCAGTTAATTGCTAAGTGGTTAAGTTCTTGATGATCAGAGCCTAAGGGTGTTCTTATGGACAGTTGGGATGCTCAGATGATGATAATGGTTTTCGGGCGGGGGGGGGGGGGGGGGGGGAAGG
>NDXB01019441.1:1336-14786 GCA_002631895.1 Agapornis roseicollis
AAAAAAAAAAAAAAAAAAAAGGCTGTGAAAAAAGGAATCGAAACCTTGTACGTGTGCAAATGTACAAGAACTCCCTCCTCCTTCAGCATTCGTGTAGTTTAAGGCAATATATGAGATTGTCAACTTTGATTTACACCACAGTAAACTGATCACAGAAATTAGAGCCAGAAAGGCTGTCATTTACCAGTGAAGAAAGCTCTTTTCAGTGTTGTGTCCAGCCTACTTTTAAGTGCCTTAGGACCAGCACTCCATTTAGGAGATGGTTGTGTTCTCTAATAAATCCTTTAGGCTGTAACAAGCTGTATGTTGTTTAAACATTTCTCTCAACTGGAACTGTTGCTGTCCACATGAAAGTGTATTTAATTTAAAATGGTATACATTTGTCCAACTGTTGGCATGTAACTAATGAGTTGCAAACCAAGAAAAGGAATAACTTTTTTATGAACTGTGTAACAATTGCATACAATATTAGTATGAAAATGTTTTGAGCCAACCTGGTGTGATCTCAGTCTCCTTGGAACCAACATCACAGTAGCTCTCCTGAATTGAATATAGGCTCACAGGAGAATTACTTCATATGGTTGGAAAGCCATAGTGAGAGTCAGTGGGACATAAAGAATAAATAAACCAGTAAACTCACTTGGAACTGAACATTACAAAAATAGAAAACTTCAGCTATACCACAATATTTTTTAATTACAGCTCCCACTTTATTAATATGCTGTTTTCCTGCTTCACCTTCTCCCTATTAGTCATATCTTTAGTCATATCTTTTGTATCACATTTGGTATTTCCCTCACCTTGTTGTATTTAAGATATGCAACAAACATCTTACTATCCATTTTCTACCAGTTAATTTGCTTCTTTAAAAGCTGCATATTTGGTAAAGAAGAAAAAAAGCCCAGTCACAATCTCTTGAAAGACTGGTTTCCTAATGTATTTGTATTATGGCTGCAGTGTTCAGATCCATGGCAATCAATCTTGGGATGCAGAGAAATTGTATTCCATAAGGATTATTTTTTCTGCCCTAAGGAAATATATGTCTGTGACCGCTTGTGGCTTTTTCTGCAGCCACAGAGATATTTATTTTAATGGCATAAAGTCCTACAATTTCTGTTCTTCCTAGTCCTAGATCAGAAGGAGAAAGGCTAGCTGGAAAGGATGAATAGCCAGAATGCTGACTCCAATCTTTTCCCAGCTGCTTTGACAGCTCTCATAAGGCTCTAAGTAGCTAAGGCAATTAAAATTAGAGCATCTCTGAGTCTTTTTTAAGGTACACATTGGTACCAAAATCATGACCTCAGCATCCTGAAGACAGAGTTAGTGGCTTAAAGCTAAATTATTTATATCGCTGTAAGTCCTGCACTATGCACAGTATAAAAAGGCTAAACTTCAGGATCTGGCCTCATGTGCCTGTATAAGTAGGTATCTTTTGAATAAGTAACATAAGGTAAGATGGTGCTTTAGGATTGACAGCCTGATTTTACTTGCTGAACTGATTTCTTGTGGCACAGTTTATATCTGAATTTTAGACTCATTAATTTGTATGCATCCTGTTATTTCGCTAGAAGATTGGAACTTCTCTTAAGAGTAAGCTGTCTTGGCAATTAGAATCCTGACACATACCCTCTCATATAATGTAAAGTTGCAGCTTAATGTACGATCACTGACAGTTTCTTACCATCTGTATCTGGGCAATTTGGGAACACAGAATTACTTACTATTTAGGCTGTTTATTCACAGAGCAGTAGGGATTATAGACCAAAGTCTCTCCCTGAGAACAGAGGACAGAATCACAGTTCTGAACCTGTTCCGTTGCACCATGCCTGCTTATGTATTGGACTAGAGGGAAAATACAGTTAAGACTGAGCCAAAAATGCTTATGTAAGGGAACCCTGTGAAATCCTCACCATCCTCATCTCTCTTAGTCCCATTTTATCTATATTTTATTTTTAGAGAAACTGTCTTTAATGGCCAACAGAGCTTTAGAGAATGTAACAAGTTGGTGATATTTCTTTTTCACTTGCTCACAACATTCCTCAGCCCCTTCCTCTAGCTGGACAAAATGAACTGGTGAAGCTGGGAGAAATAAAGAGGACATTACAAACAACACTCATTTCTGTATGGTTTCTTTCAATCATTTTTCATATTTTATAGTGTAACTACCTGCTTATGTGTGAGGAGAGAGCAATACAGCTCTTTAAAAATACAGCTTGTGTCTGTGGTTTTCAATTCTAAGATTACAATCAAGTGAGTTTGGCCATTTGAAAGTCAGCTGCTTGGGCTGCTGACTCAGAAGGGGACCAGATAGCATCTTGGCAACAGTTTGGAAAAATGTTTTCATTGTGCTGGTGAAATGAATGCAAAATATTTATTCTCTGAGCTTGTTGACAACAGCACTCTCAGCTGGAACTGAGGGTGGGGCCATGTGGAAGACATCTGTAGGAAGACAATAACGATTTGTGCAGTGCCCAAGGTACGCATAATCTTATTTCGTGATTAACAAAGGACAAGGCTCTTGCCATATGGGGCTTACAAGGTGAAGTGTAAACCGGTGAAGTAATCAACAAAGAATAAAAGAGAAAAGGTGACAGAGGCAGGTCAGCAAAAGAAGGGGAGGGGCAGAATTCAAGAGGGGATGTTTTTAGTTTAGTCTTTTTTCAAGTTTAGGGTACAGTAAATTGCCAGTGATGAGGTTGAAAGCTTAGACTTTTGAAATTTTTCTCTGTCAAACTTTCTCACTTACAAGTGCACAAGCCAGGGCATTTGTGGTATGTAGAAAGTCTTCTTCCTTGTACCTCAGAACAAAAAGGAACTAATTGCTATTTTGTGGTATATGAGCACACATGATTCAAACAGAAAAATAAACATGATTCTTGCCCTGAGGACCTTATTGTCCAAGAGCCTGATCTAGCAAAACAGGCTAGGCAAATTCTGAAACTGTAAGAAAGTATTGGCTTAAACAGGATTGTTCCTAAGCACTATTTCCAGTCTATGCTTGCAGAATAGATTTTAATTGTAGCCATAACATAGCTAGTAATGACAGAAGGCATTGAAGGAAGGTAACCTGAAGGTTACAGCACTGGGTTTAGTTGAGGTTGCTATGTATTTATGTTGCTGATTCTCAGGTCCTGTTTTGTTTTGGTTAATGTCATTCTGATGATGGCCTTGATCCAAGAAAGCACTTAAAAGTGTGGTTAATTTTAAGTATATTGGTAGTCCTGTTGGAGTCAACAGTACTAGACTACTTAAAGCTACGTGCATGCCAAGACACTTTGCTGGGTATTGGTCTTCTTTTAAAACACAAATGACTAGCTCAAGTACTGAAGATGAGGAAGAAAGTGGATGAACAGAGTGGAAAAAAGAGTTGGGGAAATCATTAAAGGTTCATAAAGTGAGGGAAAGAGTTTGGGAATCAGAAAAGAAGAGAGCTCCAGGCGACAATGGAAAATTGATAATCACCGAGTGGCAGGGAGAGCAGCAGCTGCAAGATTGCTATCTGCCCGCTGTTGTGTGTTTGGCCTTTCAAGCTTTGGGTGTTGGGATTGTATTTACTTGGAAGCATTAGTGGTGTGTGCTACTTCAGGATCCAATGCCTTATATAAATGGAAACGGCTATTGGTGAAGACATGGCTTATGAAAGAAGACAACAGATTCCTCTCCTACCCCTTTTCCTTAAGTATGCTGGTAATGGCCGCACAAGAGAGCATCCCAACAGACCTGTTGCACACAGGGACAGGAGGGTGCCAAAGCTGATTTCTTAGGGGGTACTGTAAGGAATAGTTTCCACAGCAAGTGCACAACTTTCTTTCCTGGAATATGTCTTCCTGAAAAAGACAGCAACATACCACCAAGCACGGCTATTGTACCAAAGGACATAATGCAAACCGGTCACCAAGTAGTTTCTTCCATCGCCCAAGATTATACGTGTACAAAGGTTACATTTTGAACAAAAAGATGCCCTCCTCAACCTTTTTTCTTTTTCTCATGCCCTCTAGCATTTGGCTGCTGCTGTTTTAGAGAAGAAATCTTGGAATTCAGAGTGTTTCAGCTGCAGAATCATTAAGGAGAAAAAAAGTTGGAAAAGGAGAAAAATATAGTGCCAGTAGCTGGGTATGCTATGGAGATCAGGGAGAGCTGGCTGCAACCATCTGCCCTATCAGAGATCACTTGTGCAACTCTAAATAACTTGGTCTCCCAGTGCCTCGGCTTGTTGTTTATGAAAAAATGGGGTTAAACTACTCTAGGTCAAAGAGATGTTCTGATGATAGATACATTAAAAAGTTCTACAGAACCCAGGTAGTTTTTGAACAGCAGCTGCAAGTGGCTTAAGCATAGACAGCATGTGTTGTGTTTAAAGTTCGTACCAACAGGCTTTTACACTGCAGACTGTGACTGTGTGTAGGAGGCTATGATGTTTTCATACAACATCAGGATTTACACAAAAGATCACTGTAAAGTAGGCTGCTCCTCTGAGCCCTAGGGAAACATGTCAAGAAATAATTTCAGCTTTTGGTGGACATTTAATTACAGTCTGCAAGTTTATCCACTTATGAACCCAGTGTTTGCCATATCCATGCTATAAGCATCCACTGCCCATGAATACACTTTTATATATGTATCTCTACAAGCTCTGCAGTAAATTCAGCACGGTAGCAAGCTTGCTGGAGGTGTATCCCTGGCCCTTAGCATAGAACTAATTTAAATTTTGTTCAGTTCTAGTTCCTGGAATACAAGGAAAAGCCTTACCAGTATTTCCATGTCCTTTTATGATATTGTTTATAGCTATAAAACATTTAGCTCAGACACTTGATATGCTTCTTGCTTAGCACAGTCCTTGCTTCAGTCATTCCAGACAATGTCAAACCACAGAACCAGTAGAGCGGATGATCTGGTTTCACCTGTAGTGTACCTGAAATGATGGAGGGATATAGTCAGGAGGCTGTCGAAAGGGAAAACATGCATGACAGAAGGAGGATATCCATTGCATGTTGCTCTCACTGCAGATTTCTTTCGTGTATAACAATAAAAAAGAAGCAGTGTCCAAAAATTAGTTCTGAAATGGTCAGGACTGGCAGAAATCTGGCAGTAATTCAGGAAGAGGGTTATGTTCCTCAAGCTGTGCAGATTCAGTGCCATCTCAAAACCAGCTTTTTGTCAAAAATCAATTTATTGGAGATTACAGGTCAGTTGTAGGCTCTGGGTTGAGGGAAGTTCATTAATATATTGGTTTGTCTATGCATACTAGTAGCTACTCTGAGATAATAGAATTCACAAGCTTTAGTGAGGCCACTGATGGCATTCATGCCTAGTTTGTCAGCTGTGGGGTGGGCATGAAACCTAGTGCAAACACACAAGCCCCCAGTGCTTCTTTGGTGTTTAAAGTCCTCCAAGAACTGCACTGAAAAATACTTAATTATCTTTGCCTGCCTCTTTGAGAGCCTTCTAATTCTCCTTTTGGAGTGCTATTGAACATTGAGAACCTCAGTCATGATAAACTCTGCAGAAAATGGTCACCTATAACACAGATCATTTGCTCCATGTTTAGCCTTCAGTTACCCAGTTCTTAGTGCAGTTTGTGCCACAATGTGAGTTATTTGTTCAGTCTAGGTCTATGCAAAGTTCTTTAATAAGTTTTATTGAGATTATGGGTGATTCAGCTCTGAGCTGAAGGTTATCTCTATTTTTCAGTAAACCACCCCTTTAACTTCCACCTGCATCATCCTGCTAATGTCTGGGCTCAACAGATCTGCTTCCACCCTTTCAAAACTGCTGATGATCATGAAAAGTACATTTCAACAGTAGCTACTAGCAGGTTACTAGAATTTCGCAAAGTTTACTCAGGCCGGAAGTGCTGTATTGATTAACTTCAGGCTTTGTTAGGGAAAAGGTGTTTCATTTTAAGTTCAAAACAATATCGACATTGAAAGCTGGCGTAATTAAGAGTTTGCACAGTGAAGTCACTATCCATGACTGAGGCTTTGAAATATAACACCAAGATGAAGAAAGTGAAACAGTGTATAGTAAATGTGTTTATTTAAATCAGATTTGGCTCTGAGTATTTTTAGAAATGTATAGTTCTCAATGGACTGTTTAGCCTGGAGAAGAGAAGGCGGCGTGGTGACCTCATAGCAGCCTTCCAGTATCTGAAGGGGGCCTATAGGGATGCCAGAGAGGGCTCTTCATTAGGGACTGTAGTGACAGGGCAAGGGGAAACAGGCTCAAACTTAAACAGGAGAGGTTTAGATTGGATATAAGGAAGAAATTCTTTCCTGTGAGGGTGGTGAGATGCTGGAATGGGATGCCCAAGGAAGTTATGAGTGCTCCCTCCCTGGCAGCGTTTAAGGGCAGGTTGGACGAAGCCTTGGGTGGCATGGTTTAGTGTGAGGTGTCCCTGCTTATGGCAGGTGGGCTGGAACTAGATGATCTTAAGGTCCTTTCCAACCCTAACTATTCTATGATTCTATGATTACTCATCAGTACTCTGGCCTCATTGCAGCTGAAGTACTTAAGTAAGTACGTAACTTTAACACAAATAATCCATAGCCAATGGTAGTGAATGAAAACCCAAGTAAATGTGGGGCTCGTGCTTTCTACTCTTTTCCATTGTTTAAGTTAGTGGATGTTTACCTGGTTTTACCATTAGTATTATCTTAATCTGTTCTTTGGGTTTTTTTTTTTTAAATGTGCAATTTTTACAACAGCATATCTACTATAACCATGCTTATTACCTGTTTACTACAGCTCTCTTCAGCAATAACCTCCCCTTGCCCTTAACTGTGCCCCTCAGCGTGGTACTAGGTAGGTCCTATTTCAAAGAGACTGAAGCATATGTGTGAAAACAGCTAAAGTGTATCTTTTTGAGTATATACAATAACAAACATTTAAGACAAGAACACTTTAAAACTGGGAAAAGATAAAAAATAAGGGGCAATTGCAGAATCAGGGAACATGCTTGTAACATCAGTACTCTTAACAAACCCAGGTTAGCTCCTCACAAGTACTGAAAGTTTTTGAACTTTGCGTTCAAAACGACAGAATTTAAATGTTGGACTGTTTGATTAATAGCATGTCACACTGATAATGCTGATTTGGACTCCACCTATATTCTACACAAGTAATCTGAGGAATTATCATTGGCCACAAAGCCTTATGTAGGGAATGTCTTTGATATCCATGAGTCAAACCTCTGCCTTATCTGAGTTGCAGAGTGAGACGGGATCAGACACAGAACTAGAGATTACAGGTTATGTAAAGAAATCCTGCCTCTTCTCCACTTCTGTCTTGACTTCTCTGTAAGAATTTAGCTGGGGATCTAAACATTCCTTGGTCTTTTACTTCCTTTGAAGTTTATTTTTTAGAAATGCTTGACTTTTCTGTCACAATTCCATATTTTATTTTCCCAAAGTGAAGTGCTACAGGACGCTGTGTGTAAAACAGGTTCTCTGATCCTGGTGCTAGATCAAAGGAAGTTCTGTAAATCTACCCTGTTTCTCAATTAAGTCAGTTAATTGGGATTAACTGGGATTAAATTGCAAATTCATTTTCATACAGAAATATTTCGGAAGGGCTCTCCACTGAAAACGTGAAATCACTCTGCACATTCAGTTCACACAACTTCAGGGCAAACAGATTTCAACACTCGGTACTCTAACTGCAGTGAAGATTTAGCAGTTACATTATCTTTCCTAGTGCTGAATGCGCTCCTATATTCCTCTTTTTTTTTTAAGGATTTGGCTAAACTTGATTGTTGTTCCATTTATGTTATCCATTTAATCTACTAAAGATCCCCAACTGCAACTGCTCATCACTAATAATTAACTCTGTGGTTAATATAATATGTTTTTATAATATAATTTTATAATATAAATTAGTATAATATGTTAGTATAATTAATATAATGTTACGTTTATCATGAAGGGAGGGTACCAGCAGTGGAAAGCTAGTTACTAGTTATAAAATATAAAAGCAATATGTAGTTGTTCTATATTCCATGTCAAAAGACTCCTGCTTAGGACCCCTGGGCGAGTCATACTCTGATGATACGGGGATGAAGAAAAAAAATGTTTAACTGCAGAGTTCTTACCCAAAGGCAAACTCTGAGCTGTTTTAAAACAAAATTGTTAGACCCATTATCAGCCTCGCCATAAAGTCTTAGAAATACACATGGAATATATAAACTTGCTCCATCACTTCCTACCTGGTTCAGGACATTTCACAGAATCATAGAATGGTTAGAGTTGGAAGGGACCTTGAAAATCATTTCAACCCCCTGCCATGGGCAGGGACACCTTCCACTAGATCAGGTTGCTCCAAGCCCCATTCAACCTGCCCTTGAACACTGCCAGGGATGGGGCAGCCACAGCTTCTCTGGACAACCTGTGCGAGGTCCTCACCACCCTCACAGTAAGGAATTTCTTCTTAATATCTAGTCTAAATTTACCCCTTTCAGTTTAAAACCATTTCCCCTTGTCCTGTCACTACATAGTTGTGTCTCTAATTTCAGCCTTGCAGACTAGGGACAGAGCACCAACTGATCCCAGTAAGGATCCAGTGGAAAACACATGATGCTGGCACAGCATACATTGCCAATGCCAGGGTTTGTTACTGGATTTGGTTACTGTGCTCTAAATCAATTGTAATCTCTGAGTTGTCACTACCTTCCTTTATATGTGCTACACACTGACACGATTATAGCATTTAGTATTTTAAAAGCCTTTTAAGACAAGAGCAAATTTTATTGCATTTCTTCCAGTACAGGAAGAAAAATATGAACCCAGCAGTTTGTATGAGGCATCCCCTTCCTTACTAGTTTGTTTGGTGCTGGAACAGAGGTTCCTTAGAATAAATTCTTAGCAACTACAATTCCTGCATAGTGCTATGTTCATTATGAGTTTTTCAAGGTAAGAAGGACTTTATATCGGAACCAGGCCCAGAGCTCTTCACTGGGTCTGTCACCACCTAAAAGCCTCACAGATGCCTCACTACAGCCAGCCTCTGCATGATGCAGTTATCATTCTTAAAAGCAGAAAGGATCTAAGATAGGATTTTATCTCAGCTTCATAGATTCTAATGTTCTCAGTGGTCATAAACCACTGATACAAGTTATCACACTCTAGCAGAAAACAAGTAGGTGTTTAATTTTCAGTTAACCAGCACATGAAACCTTTTATTTCTGGTAATTTCCATCTTTTTCCACTTCATGAACTAGACTAAATTAAACCAAAACTAAGCAATAAGTGTTTAAAATTAATTCTGCACAGATTGCAACAGAATAAGCATATCTATGACATACATTTGGAAAAAATCTAAGTTGTTCATTGACAGCTCATCAGGAGAAGAGCTGTTAACTACTGAGTTGTAGAGAACTGTAATTGTAGGAAGGAACACTAGCAAATGGTGGGAAAATTACCATTTCTAGTTTACTTTTGCATTCAAAATGGGTTTGCCTTGATTTGCATTTAAATGGGAATTCCTTCTTGTTGCTCTTCAATCCATTAGGTTTTATAAGGTAAGTAGCATTTTTTTCTGCTGAAGTATTTCGAAGGAGCTAGGAGGTGGCACCCCCAGCACATCAGTATTAAGCCTTTATTGATCAGAATAAAAGGAGGAGTAGAAAAGTCAGGAAGAGGTTTGAGAAACGCAGCCTTGAATTCACCTGGAAATGCCTGTTTCTAAATAAAGCACAGGTGACTGTTTTGTTGCAATGCTTGACTAAGTGTGTTCCACACTGACTTGTGATTTGCAGCAGCATTTCTTTTTATAGGTTGTTCTTTCTATTCCTACCCAACCATCAAAGACTATTATGTAATCTTTATTATTATTCAAACAATGTTTGCTTTAGAATTTTTCTAATTTAGAATTAAGGATACTTGTATGAAAAGGAGGCAAAGCAAACTGACATTTCTGTTACATTGGTAGTAAACTGGCTTTTGTACAAAACATACATAAAGACTTCACACTGAATTATCATGCTAAGAATAAATACATTTTTCTAAAGAGTGGACAAAAATGGAAACAAAAGAAAATAAGTCTGGACGGGCATGAAAATTTCCTTTTATCCCACAGCACAATCAACTATATGTAAGGGATTACCAACAAATGTTTTTTAACCTGTTGCTAAAACCCTCCTGCGACAGATTTTACAGTCTTTTTCTGCTAAGTGTACTGATGCTTCACTGCTGTTTTGTTCAGAAAGTTCTCCCAAAGTCCAACCTAAGAATTCCTTGCTAAAGGCTAAGTAGATAACTTCTTACCCTGTAACCAGTGGACCCAAAAGATACTTTATCACTTTCCTTCTTGCAAAAACACACTCAGGCTACTGAGAAGGGCTTGAAGACCTTAATGCCGCTTTGCAGGCATCTTTGCCAGACTTGGATAAGAATTTCAGAAGATGGCTCAAGAGATGTGCCCCAAGGGTCTTGTTCATCCACTCACGGGTGAATAGGAGGTTGTGAATCTCATGAAGCACTGAATGTACCAAGTGTTGTACTGCTGCTGGGCTTTCAGACTCACTTTGAAGTCAGCTGCATTGGAGAGGGGGCAAAGGAGAGTTGGTGAGCGAGTAAAAGCTACCCCATGTGTTCCGCTTAGAAGCATTCACCAGGTCCTTTTTAGCAGGGTCTGTTGTGATAGGATAAGGAATGGTGGCTTTAAACTAAAAGAGGGGTGATTCAGGCTGGATGTGAGGTAAAAATTCTTTACAATGAGGGTGCTAACTGGCACAGGTTGCCCTGAGAGGCACCCTCCCTGGAGACATTCAAGGCTAGGCTGGATGTAGTTCTGGGCAACCTGATCTAGTTGAAGATGTCCCTCCTCATTGCACATGGTTGGACTACATGAGCTTTGAAGGTCCTTTACAACCCAACTATTCTATGAATCTGTAAGTCTATGTTTGGAGATTACTATTACATTTTCCTTCAGTTGTATTTTTTTTCCTTAGACTAAGAAACTGGGAGTTTTTCAAGTCCTCCTTTACAGGCCATGTTTTCTCAGCTCCTAAATCATTATTGTTCCTTTTTTTTGGACTTCCTTGGCTAATTCTTGAGTTCAATACCCAAAAGTGAATGCAGTATCCCCACAAACTGGCATCTTGCCAGGGAATGTGTAGAACAGATTCTCTATGTCTTACCTATAACACATTTGTAGATAGTGTGATTTTTTTTCCTCCCAAGAATCTGACATTGTTGTCTGACATGTTTTTTCATTCTCAGATCTTTTCCTTGCATCACTGCTGCAAGCCAATCCTTTCCCATTTTATTTTTGCATTTGATTATTTTGTAGCATGCTCTACTTACCCATATCAAAGCATATCCTATTTTTCAAAGCACTGCAGCAATTCTCAAGATTATTTTAAGTTCTAAGGCTGTCCCTAAAAGAGCAGCATCTCTTCCCATTGCGTCATTTGAAAATATGATCAGATTATTCATTATCTCTTCATCAAGTCATCAGTGAGTCACTGAATGATATTATATAGAACCCTGTCTTCAACCCCTCCACGTCAATACAGAAATCTTACTACCTTCCTTTTGAATATTGCTGTGACCTTTAGCAGTCATTTCATCTGGACTGTCTGGCTTGCTTGCATGGATGTCGTACAAGATAGTGTCAGAAATCCTGTTGACTCGTGTTGCATCTGCTTACCACAAGCCAGAGACTACAGTGACTGAAGCTGCCTTATTTATACACCTTGGCTGTTTCCGATGACCCTTCTTCCCCCTAACTGCTTAAGATAGGTGTATTTGTTCTCTTATCCATCTTGGAATAAAGGTTACACTTTACAGTTTATAGTTTCCTGTCTCCCTCCCCTCCTTACTTTACAGATAATATGCTAGGCAGAATGAACCTGACCAGAGATCTAATCAGTAAAGTGACTGCAAATCACAGAATCACAGAATGGTTTGGGTTGGAAGGGAGCTTAAAGATCATCTAGTTCCAATCGCCCTGCCACAGGCAGGGATACCTTCCACTACATCAGGTTGCTCAAAGCCCCAAGCAACCTTGACTTGAGCACTTCCAGGGATGGGGCAGCCACAGCTTCTCTGGACAACCTGTTCCAGTGCCTCATTACCCTCATAGTGAAGAATGTGAAGAATTTTTTCTAATCTCTCACCTAAATCTACCCTATTTCAGCTTAAAGCCATTCTCCTGTGTCCTGTCACTACATGCCTTTGTAACAAGTCCCTCTCAAGATTTCTTGTAGCCCTTTAGAGGCAGTGGAAGGTGCCCTAAGGTCTCCCTGGAGCCTTGTCTTCTCCAGGCTGAAGAAGACCAGCTCTCTCAGCCTGTCTCCACAGATGAGGTGCTCCAGCTCTCAGAGCATCTTTGTGGCCCCTAAATCACTTTATCCTATGTAGTTGTCTGAAATAGGCAAAGTGAATGATGCCCTAGAAGTGTTTGTTTCTTCACTGGTTGCAGAAGCAGCAGCCTAGGGTAACCTGTTTGATATGAAAAGCTACACAGTAGGTGTCATTCAAAGTGTTTTCATATAGCTGGTCTGACGACTTCAATGGATAGATACCTATCCCAATTGATGCATTCCTGCTAATCCAGGGAGATCTTTTTCCTACCTTTAACCAGTAATCTTTTTTGTAGACTGGCAGAATCTGTAGAGACGTAATACCTAAGACTTGTAAAAATACCTGCTAATTTGTCTAATGCTGTAGTAGTTGACAAAGAACAAGATGGTGTTTTCGCAACTGATTTAAGCTGATTTAAGAGTGGGTTGTTTCCAGAAGGTGTGCTCCCACCGTCACTCCTCCCTTTAGCACTCCTTGTGCCCGTGCTAACTGCTACAACCACACAGTGAGTTGGATCAGGAACTGATCTGGACAAAAACCAATATTTCAGTCCCTCTGGTTTTCAGCTGCATCAGTTTCCTGTTCTTACTCAGTGTTCCACACACTCCAAAAGGAGCTAGACTGCAAAGCGAGGAGCAAAATGAATGCCATGATCTGCAGCTTGTCCAGAATTGGTTTAGACAAATTCTAAGACTGCAGGCAGACTGAAGGATAAGAGTTTCAGCCTTTAGTTTTCTATTTCCTTTGGGGGTTTTGGAGGCAGTGTAGATGTTACAACATATATATACTGTTACCATTACAAATCTCTGTTACATATTGAATTACTGCCTTTGTATTATCTTGAGTTTCTCATAGTACTCTTGATTTGGAGGTAGATTCTGCCACTGTGAAACCCTGATCCTGCAGTAAGCTCTGAGGTTCACAGCATAGTGTAGCCTATTACATGAAATAGGTGTAACTGACTTCTCACAAACATACCTGTGCTTTGTGGCAAGTGAAATGCAATGTGTAGCTTTAAAGACGCAGTGTCACTTCCAGCTATAACCAACCTTGGAGTTGTATTTCCTCATGGCTGGTGCTTACTAGATAATTATGGGGAGTAAATACTTGTTCTTTTTTTTTTTTTTTTTTTTTTTTTTTTTTTTTTTTTT